>JBAMIG010000021.1:16995650-17008624 GCA_037177335.1 Kiunga ballochi
TTTGCAGGCAAAACGCAGCAATCTCTTATTTAGATTTTCTTTTGTTTTCACCTTTAAAACATTTCAATGAAGAGAGAGTTTTTTATTGTTTACTTTAATTTATATATATATATAGATATATATAGATATATATAGAGAGAGAGAGAGAGAGAGAGAGAGGGAGAGAGAGAGAGAAGGGGAGAGAAAGAGAGATGCATGAGAAGTAAAGGAAAATCTGTTCAGTCTTATTTTCCACACGTTATCTTACAATAACTGGAGGAATAACAGAGACTACTGGAGTGACCTACCTGTCACATGAAATAAATAAATTTAAAAAGTCTGACATTCACAGTTATATGAGATTTTTCCAAGAAGACTTGTTTTTTTACAGCATCCAAAAATTATTTTTATATTTATGTTTTACTTTTTTTATTTATTCTTTGTTAGATACTTTTTGCATGTATCGAACACTATTTGGATCAAATATTATGATTCATATTTAGGATCAGAGATAAAATGAAGAACGTTCTTATTACCTTATTTTCCTGAAAACGCCTTCACAGCAACATTACAAAGACCGTCTGAGCCGAATGTCTGCAGCATGATGACACCGTAAGACCATGATACAAAGGGCTTCATTTCATATTAATTTGACTGTCAAAGCTGCAGACAGCATAATGTTTGCATAACATGCCCATCCATGTGTGTGACCTCCGGGTTTTGTGACACATCATTTCCATAATCATATTTCTATTTTAAAACATACATGTAGCTACAGTACAGTTACCTAAAGTTATCCACATGCTTTACACCTCTAAAGCATCATGTTCACTACAATGGTGACCCATTTAAAGGCTGTTTTCTAAAATATTAATACGTGAGGAGGGTTTTTTTCCACTTCATTGGACACTAGGAGAGTCACTCACTCCACTGCCCCTCACATAAGAACAAATATAAGGTTTCATTCATACACAAACACATCATTTCTATATTTACCTCTGTGATAGCAGGACAAGAAAAAGGTACTAATCCATTTTTAGAGTGTTTATGTTGTATGAATATTACATTATGATGATAACTTGAGACATTGAGCCAATGTGCTAGCATTATAAATGACAAATCAAATGATTTTATAAATATTTCTATAGCATGGATAAAAAGAAAGTAAATAAAAGTCAAATAATATTCAAGACAAAGAAAGGTGCCTATGTACATTGATTTATGTAACAATTTACACATCCAAGGGTTAGATTTTATGGTAAGGGACCCATTTGTGGGCCTCATGTGTTTCTTTCATTTTAAAAGCATGCCATGTTAAAAAAAATGTCAGTGTTGATGGCAGTTATCTGCAAATTGCCACTTTAGTCCAATGTTAATTTTTCTAGTTGCATGCAGGAAAAGTCAGATAAACATTAAAAAGATTTATCTGCTCAACACACATTAAAACCAGTGAGAAATCCCAGGTTGTGTTTCTGAATAACTTACATTTAAAACAATAAAAAGTAGACTGAACAGGCTCTTCATCTCTTTTGGAGGATTTACATCACATTATTTTATAATCCCCCATTTTCACTAATAGTTTAATGGTTAAAGTTTGGGGAAACTCATGGTTAGAAATAAAACATAAACATTTTAAGCTTTATGTCCCATGCCAGAAAAGTCTGGACACCGAAACTGTTGGTAACATCGGGGGAAAACCAAAGCAGCTGGTTCCTGAACCAACTTCCCTTTGTCATGAACTGGGATTTAAAACAGGTTTTACTGTCAAATGTAAATTAAAACAGCAGAAGTACATAATGTGCAAATATTTAGAAGTTGTTCAAAAGTCTGCCTGAAACCAACGAGCACATTTCCGTTTTTGCTTTACATTTTTAAACTGCATTTCTTTTCAGCTTCATATGAGCAACAAGATGGACAAAGGAAGTGGTTTAAACTTGCTTTTAGGGTGAAACTCATCTCTATGAGAGGCTCAGCCTATTCTAAATGCTCGTTTTATATCCAGCCGTGATGCTGACCTGTTGCTAGGTAACCTGTCCTTCAATGCTGACAGATGTGGAGTTGTTTTTGGTTTTTTATCCTCGACACCTTCAGGGGTTTTTCAGAACAATGAATCTTTTAAAGTTTTTACTGTAAGGGGGGAAATACCAGAAACAAGCAGTTGATTCATATTGTTAAATACTGCTTTGGTAAAACCTCCCCAGCTTACTTTCAACTGTCTCACAAACCAGTTTTCTAAATAACATAATTATTTTAATTTTCCTCTTAAAGCTCATCCTACATTTGCATTTTTTCTCATGTTAAACAAAAGGAAAAAAAAAACATATCATATAAAAAATGCTTTCAAAATGATCAATTTGGACATTTCTGTATTATTCCCAGTTAAATACGAGTTTATCATGAAGATTTTGCTCCGTGCTGACACCTCTGCTTTATGCAACCTTGTATAAAATGTTATAAAATCACTTTGTGGTCCAAAAACATGTAAGTGTAAACCCAAAGTTTTACATCTCCAAACACAATTTCCATTTAAATGGATTTAGCACACATACATGTAAACAAACACATGCAGTAAAGGCAAATTAACATGCACAAAGAGGTTGTATGGCAGATGTTAAACTTTGTTTTATTAGCCTCTACCACATAAAAGGCATTATTAAACATCCTTTTTATAACAGAGCAGATTTGCATTTTGGAGTTCTTGGAGGATAGTTTCCGTCACAGCGTGCAAACATTTTAACCTGACATTTAACTACATGATGAAAATCTCTTGTTTAGGCTAGCTGGTGTGCAAATGTCAAATATAAACAAATATTTTCACATTGTGTTGTATTTTATAAATGCCCTCTGTGGTAAATATTTTCATCTTTAAATAATAAACATAATGATATATTGATTGATCATAAAGACAAAGAAATTTACTGGATTATGTTCCAATATCTGTGGACGTATTTGACTTTGGGATTTAAAGTACTGACGATGCACTGATCTTTTTTTATAGCTGCCTCTGGGTTCCCTGCCTTATTTGTTTTTTCTAATCTAGAGGTGCCCAAATATGCTACTTTAGATGTGGTCGTTTTCCAGCACAGCTAAAATAAATGCAAGGCTGTTTTGCAGGCCTCTGCAGAGCCGGATGACCTGCAGAACAGGGAATTCAGCTATTTGGTTCAGGTCTGCAGGAGAAGGGATGCATCCAAACATTGCAGGGAGACCGATCTCAGGGATTGGATTTGGTGTAATCAATTGCTTCACTGGATTGAAGATGTTCACCAGTGTTTCAGCCCACTTGAGTCAGCTAGGTAACCCCATCTCCACCACTGGCAAATCACATGACTGGTTCCTCCCTTTGGCCCAACAGATTTTATCTTCCTATCTGGTTTATAAACTTGAATTTTAGTGGTAAATTTAGCAGCAGCAGAGCTAATTCACCCACCTGGAAAGAAGTTTTATTTAAATTAGCTTTTATCTTGCTGCTAAACAGCATTGTGGAGAAAAGATTGCTGTCTTTAGTGATTGTGAGTCAAAATGGTTCCATTTATTGTTAATATTTTAACCCAATTTAATAAAATACAAGGCAAAAATAATAAGAAAATCTTTATTTCTGTTTGTAGACAAAGGTTTTTACTGTTGAAATGCATTACAGTTACTTTATTCTCTAATGGAGCTGCTATGTTAAAACAGATACAGTATTTTGGATCAATAGTCCACAGTACAGACGATAAAAAAGAAATGTGAGTGAAGTGCAGTTTTTCACAGGTGTAAAACAGAAAACCATCTGAGTGGGAATCAAAGTGACAGAAACTGAGAACTACTGGGTTTCATCAGGTGAGACTGAACTAATGAGAGCTGCAAATCATCTTCTCATGACACGAGGAAGTTAGGAGATGAATGAAATGAATGATGCTGGTCTCACTGCACCAGTTTATGATGCAAATAAGACATAAGATCCCTCATTGAAAAGCAAAGGCTTCACATACAAATGCACATCTATTTCTCCATGTTCAGTTTTCAGCCTTGTGGGAAATTCACAATGTTGTTTCATGTTCTACTGAAGGAGTGTGCGCCTGAGGGAAAAAGCTGTCATTCACTTTCCGTGATGCTTCATCCTCCTGTAGAAAGGTCTTCCTGTTACCTTCTTTGTGTCGCAACCTTTGGTGGGCCGAGATCTGGAAGAATAATTTAAAAGATAAATTAAACAAAAGATATCCTTTAAACTATTAATCACTGAGGTAAAAAACAGCCCCACTGTTCACCCATGTTTAATATTTTTACCATATGAAACAGTTTGGTTGTTAAATCAGAGCTGATATACGAGTTCGATTTGATGATGATGATGATGATGGGGGGAAGAGTAATTTATGCTCTATCAGTATGCTCATTTAAAAACCTTTGTGTATTGATGTTTGGAGCTGAAAAACCTCATAATGGGAACCATTATTACATAAAGCAAAATGCAAAAAGATAAGACAGCAAATCTCACCTGAAGCCAAAACCGGAAAAAATAAAAATCCGAACTAAATCAAATTAAATATTTTAATCCTTGTTGGTTATAATAAACTTTTTTTCTCTTTCTTTTTGGACAAATTAATCCAACACTGCATTTTGAGGTCAACATAACACTGGAACCACATTTTCCATCTTTTCCCAAAAAGTGATTTTTTTCTTTAATAATTCAGTGAGCCTCAAAATTTCCCTCATGCACTTATTTTTTGCCTTTACATGGCAATTTCATTTCACAAAATGACTTTATTTAAAAAAAACACACAAAATGAGATGCATGTGAATGGAAATATTTACTTATTTTCCTCCCAAACAAACTCTCAAACTTTTGTTTTTCCTTTTTTTATAATAATGCCAACAAGTAATTAAACTGACATTTAAAAAGTTAAAATAATCAGATAATTTACACATTTTGGACATTTTGATTACAAATTAAGTTTATTAAAAGATTTGAGGTGAAACTGTGAATAAAATGTTAATCTATAATGTTTTAATAAAGTTTTTTAGGAAAAGAAAATCTCCTTTATTCTCCTTAAGTCTGGATTTCCAGATGTTTATCACACTTATAAAACATTTTTTAAGGTTTATGATTAATGGTCAGCAAGTTGTCAAATTAACAACAAAATGCATGTTGTTAATGCGGCATCATGCAACTGCAGGGAAAAAAGGACCAAATTCCTCCTAATCTAAATATAACTTCTATCCTTAAGTCACCATCTTCTCTGATTGATTCTAGATAATGAATTATGAACAATATAATCAATTCTGCATCCTTTGCGCTCCCACAAACTGATTTTACTTACAGATTGTCCCAGAGGAGTCACACAGCACAGCTTCTTCTTCATGTGTTCAGGCAGAAAACAAAGCAGTTTCCCAAACAAGGGGTAGATCGTTCCCGGAGTCACATCCTCTTCTCTCATTGGGCCTCAAATAAATCAATATAAAACCTTTTAAATCTTATTGTGAAGGAACCTTCTGGATTATTTCAGTATAAGAGGTTGCCTACCTGTAAGAAAGCTGATGATCAGGCCAATGAGAATGACTGTGAAACAGTTGAAAGCACTGTACCACATGTAGGACAACGAATAAAACCTCTTCAGCCCAAACGGTTGACTATCAGAAGAACATCAGGATAATTATGCCGTGAAACAAACACTATAGAAACCATACAGGAGCCACAGCAGTGACCTGCACCTGTGTGTGACATTGCTGAGGGCTGTTTGAAAGACAGCTGTCGTGCTGTTCACTGTCAAGATGCTGCCACAACTGGGTGGCAGCGGTCTGGAGCCGGAGCTACGGGTGATGATGCTCCCGATACCGATCCAGAAAGACACAGCCAGACCTCCACACAACCCTACCAACGCACCCTGAAAGCAAAAGAAGTGTCACAATTTCTACCAAACAACCAACAAATCTATCTGATAAGGTTCAACTTACAGCAGAGTTGGCCCAGGGGAAGAAGATCCCAAGACAAAACAATCCCAGAATAGGACCGCCAACCATGCCGAAGATTTTCAAAGCCACCTAAAATCCACCCGGAAACACAAAATGCTGCTTTAAAGAGAAGTGTAGAGAACTGTCTAACTCAACAGCAAGCTCACCTGTAAAACTGAGTCCCCCATGAGATGAGTGAGATAGGCCATGGCCAGACACAGCACCCCATACGACATAGCTTATCATGGAGACACAAGTACAAACATTAGCTTTTTTTCATGCACTGCTGCTTTTAAAGCCTCACGCTGCTAACCTAAAGCTTTGGACAGCCAGGTTGCCCTTTCTTCTGTCATGGAGGGAACATTGGGTTTGATGAGGTCCTCCATCGTCACCGTAGCCAAAGAGTTGAAGGCAGAGGAGATGGTGCTGCACGGAAAAGATAAACCAACACACGTCATTTAGCATCAACATCTAAGACGTCTTGTAAGGAGGCGACAGACTGATGAGACTGATGTTTTTCAGAATAAAATCACATTTTATTCAAATATTGGGGGGATTTGTTTTCTGCTGTTCATCACTTCATTCCTGCTTTCCTAACTGGACGGCTGTATTTGGGAGACTAACAGGTCTGCAAACATGTTTCAATCAGTGGCAAGTGTAAAAATAAATACTAGGATTTATCCCAACAGAACACTGGAGTATTACTCCCTTTATCCATCTGTGGTTTTTAATAAATGATAAATGGTTTTTATGATATAATCTGATCTGCTGATGCAATTGCTTGTAATCAAGCTGTGCACCGCGCTTATAGTTATATCAGCATGTTTAAAAGGTGTCCATTCGCATGTGATGCTATCAGTAGAATAGACATTTTTGCACATCTAAAGAACTTTGTTGTTTAAAAAAAATTAGCTACATGTAAAATATCCTGCGAGAGTCGTTGCACACTGAAACCATACTCTTGAGCGGTGGTGTGGAGAGCGGTACCTGAGAGCAGCGCTGAATAAACACGCAACAAAAAGCCCTGGTAGACCCGGTTGACCTTGTAGCATGTCCATCACAAAATAGATCACCATCTGAGGGAAAACAGACCATTAATCATGTCTTCCTTGTACATTACATTTGATTTGCATGCATTTCTTTGGTCACAAAAATCCAACACATCAACGTTTGAGGACACATGATGTCACATTTTCATAAACAGTCACCTGGGCTTTAAGAACTTACTGTAAAATATACAAATATTCCAGTAACTGTTTATGTTTTGTGTTCATAAAAGATGAAAGGCTAAGAAGCAACATCCATGTTTGATTGGGTAAAATATACATGTGTAACTATCACAGCGAAACTCACGGCATCTCTGGAAGAGCTGCCCAGCTTATCAGAGAGGTCTTCTCCACAGTAACGTGCAAACATGACCAACCCCATGATGCAGCTTAGAGCCAGAGCCAGCTGCAGGGAAGGGAACGCCATATAGCACGATCTGCAGACACACAAGCATAAATATAAAGCTTCTTTTGGTAAAACGCTCTGAGGGAAAAATACAAGACAAACAAACAGGGAAGTAAATAATTCTTCAGAAATCCAATATGTGCCAATTTTATGGCAGATAATCTGAAATAATCCATCGTGTCACAAAGGACCACCAACTTCTGCAAACCATAGATACCTGCTGAAACTCTAAACAGCTGCTGAAATGTTCTAATCGGGATTAAAGCGCCTGATAGGGGGATTTAAAAATGGTGTCAGCACTTTATTAGAATTGGTATTGGAAACATTCTTCAGATTTAGCTTCATATTGACAGGAAGCATCACACAGTTGCTGCACATCCATGATGACAATCTTCCGTTCCACCACATCCCAAACCTGATCTGTGACGTGGAGCATCACCCTGCTGGACGTATCCACCAGAAGATGCTGCACTGTGCTAATAAAAAGATGGACATGGCCAGCAACAATACTCAGGTAGGCTAGCAACGCTGAAGTTAGCTTCAGATTCACATCCATCCATCCATCCATTATCTACCGCTTTATCCCTAACGGGGTCGCGGTCAGATTCACAGCATCTCCACTTAAATATTTAGATACGAGGCCTAATAAAATCAAGTCCTGTTACA
Organism: Kiunga ballochi; assembly: GCA_037177335.1. Lineage (NCBI taxonomy): Eukaryota > Metazoa > Chordata > Actinopteri > Atheriniformes > Pseudomugilidae > Kiunga > Kiunga ballochi. The sequence continues at coordinate 17,003,679 of JBAMIG010000021.1, forward strand.
AAATTACAGACTCTTCAAACCAGGACTGAAAAACTTTACACACTGTGTAGATTCAATTAAACACAGTTTCTGATTTTTAAACCTTTACTTTCTTTGTGAAAATGAAAATAAGACTAATTTTAAGACGTTTCTGACATCTGAACCACATTGGACCGGGTCCTAATCAAAAACAACAACACCCAGACTCTTCAAACCTGAACTGAAATACTCTATACACTGTCTGGATTTAAGGTACCAATATAAATTTAGAGAAAAATCTTCAAAACCACCACTAAACATGTCAGTAACTAATTATATTGTCTTTTGATCAACAATGCTTGTACTTTCTGACAACTGGAACAATATGTAATATTATATGCAGAATAAAGACAAAGTTTCTTCACTACTCGTATAGATGTGGTCGAGCACATTATGGTATTAAATGTATTTTCTGGCTGAGCTCAAATCAGCTGGGAATCCATGGTGCTGCATACCTGACAGCTTCTTTTTCCGTGCGCGAGCTGAGGTATCTTTGGACTTGAGCCTGGTTCACTCCGTACAGAGACAGCATGAGGAAGACTCCGCCAACGCCAAGGGTCCAGAAGGTGTGTCTTACGGTAGGATCTGGGTTTAGACTAAAGTAAAATGTGCTGATGAGAGTATGTGGCATTTCCTTCTTGCAGTTGTTTTTGTTTACGTAGTTTTTGCATATGAACTGTTAGCACCGTAGAAAATCTATAAAAGCTGCACAAAAGATGCGATTTATAGGTAACTCTCTCACCTTTAGCTTAATTTGTACAAATATGTGAAGACAAATGCTGCTAGTGTCACAAAATATACAATTATGTCACTCTGTGACAAAAATGACAATACCTGCTAATTAGACTACCATTCAAAAGTTTGGATACACTTTATTATTTAATCCAATAGAAAGTGTGTCCACACTTTTGACTGGTAGTGTACATTGGTTACTCAATTAACTAGTTAGAAATAGATGGAAATAATGCAACATAGACAATAAGTATTGAGTCACTATGGCAACAGATCATTTAGACAGCACCAAATCCCTTTCTATTTCTACTATATAGGGTTTCTTACTTTTCCCTTTTCTGTTCTCGTCAAATAAATTAGAATGATGCTAATAAAAAATATATAAGTGGGAAAAAAAAGAGTGTGTAAAGAAAGCATTTGACTTACTCCAGACCAGAGATATGGTTTCCCTCCCACACTTTCGTCCAGACTTCAGACACGCCCCCCGCCTTCTGCACTCCCACCACGATGACGGCCAGTTGCCCCACAAACATCACGATCGTCTGAAAGACGTCGGTCCAGATGACGGCTTTCAAACCGCCCTTGAAAAATAATGAAATAAATACCGAGACGTTATCTCACCTTTCATATAAATGCATAATTTCTGATTGGTCGGTTTATGATCCACAAACAAATGACTGCATCACACTGAACCATAATGCAACTCACAATAGTTGTGTACACAGTGCACACTAGTCCAGTGACCAGCACCGTTCCCCACAGCTCCAATCCAGTAACTGAAATAAAATACAGCGAGAAATGTAATTAAATTTAGCTCGATTTAAAGAGTTAAAATACAAAAAGGGTAACTTTTCATACCTGCATTTAATGCAAAGGCAGGTGTGTACACACAAACGCCCATATAGACAACCTGTGGCCAAGTGAAGCAGAGACTAAGAAAAAGCTGGTGCTGTTTTAAATGTAAAAATTAACATTTCAGAAGCAAAAACAGATGCATTTTCTGTATTTACCAAGGTCTATTATATAAAAGCGGATTTAGTTCCTTTTGTTTTCAAAATGTACAGACATTATAAGTACTTCAGGGCGTCAGTAATTCCCTTCAGAAACCAGACCACATGTTTGCACAGAAACAGGTATTAATGGGGTTAAAGTACGGGGTGAGACCTGCCACATTCTTCAGCAAATTACCGTAGAACAAAAACACGACAATTTAATAAATAAGGGGATGTCCAGCTCGTCCTCCAAGGCCTGAAAGTTTTCATTGTATCCCTTCTCCAAAGCACATGACACAAATGAATGAGTCATTGTGCAGAATGTCATGGACTGTTGGATCCAATTAATTTGAATCAAATGTACTGAAGCAGTGATGCATTAAAAACTTGCAGGACAGTGGATGATAATCAGCTATAGACACCCTGGTGGTAGAGCTTTCCCTATGCTATGATAATAATCTTAAATTGTTGAACAGCTGTGCACAGATTTTACATCAGAAAAAGGAAACACTCATTCTGAATTTATGTTTAGACTCGACTCACCATTTGAAAGATGAATGTCAAAGTCCCACAGACGCGCACTGTTTTATTAAACCTCAGTTCAAGATACTGTGAAACAAAATAACATGAGCTCTGTGGGTCAGATTAAACCAACGCACGTGACAAATATAAACGTTTCTGAATACCTGGTAAGCGCTGGAGAGGCGCAGTCTGTAAAACACTGGAATGAAAACATGAGCTGGAATGACAAGACCGAGAAAGTAGGCACAGCCGATGAACCAGTACTGAGTGCCGTGAGTGTAGATCTCAGCTGGAACGCCTATGATTGCCACGGCCGACTGGAAGGAGGCGATAAGCGACAGTGAGACAGGAAGACAACTCATGCTCCTGTCTGCCATTAGGAACTCCTGGGTTGTGCGCTGACGACCACCAGATAGCGCATAGTACAGTCCGATGCCGCCAGAAGCAACAAGTAAAACAGCAAATATAACATAGTCTGTAATGGTGAAGTTGTACATTTTGATCTCCTTGCAGCAGCTGGAAAAGGTTGTGTGCTCCTACAATCCCACTTTCACAGAATCAGTCAGGAGAGTCCAGTGACCTGGACAAAAGTGAATAGATCCAACTTATACACACAATATTTACAGAGAGATTGCATCACAGAAGGAAAGCCGTGTTTTACGGTTTTAAATCCTTTCTAAAAATAGTTTTTAAATCTTACCAATGTGGTAAAATAACACCACAATTTTCTTACAAATGCACAATTCCTCTGTGATAAGTGCCAAAATGTCTGCACCAAATGCATTAAAAATCAGACTAAATATACACAAACAGAGGTCACATAAATTCTGTGCCACGCAACCCCCTGACTGCACTGGTCCAAAAATAATGACGACTGTTTTCACCAATGCAAGGTTGAGGAGGGTTCATCTCGAAGGCTGCACCAGAGAGATAAACAGTAGCAACAAATCTCTGTGAGTGTTAAAGGTCACTGATAAAAGTTTATGCAAACATTTTATACGGGAAATCCTAGTCTGTTTTAAATAATTATTTCATTCAGAATATAAAGTTACAAATTTGGGAATCTTATTTAATAATGCTTTAATTAATCCAAACCTAATTCTTTTCTTTTTTTAATCCTTTAAATTTGCCTATTTTATGTCATGTGCAAGTTTTTTTTTCTTATCATTGCCAGCTGGATAAAAAATGTACAAAAAGAAAGAACATTTAACAAGTAAAACAACAAAGATAAACACTTAACTTATGAAGAAAATCATGTAATTGTATTAACGACTTAACACTTAATAGTATTCAATCAATTCCAGTTAGTAAGAATTATTTCCATTACTTATTAATTTGAAGGTTATTTTGTCTGTGAGCTGAGATAAACATGGGCCTACAAAAACACAACCAAAACCCTTCAAGGTTAACATAAACATAAAAAACAAATAATGCAAAAATTAACTATATAAATTACAGTACTGTAAAAAATCCCTTATGTTCCTTTTCCAACATTAAATAAAACAGCAGCACAACAAGGTTTTAACAAAGTCTGCATTTGTTGATTCTAGTGAACAAAACTGGGTCTAAATTTCCCATAAAACTCTGACAACAACAAAATGTTACTCAATGGAAAATATTTAAATAGCAAACACATAAAATCACTTCAAAATTTAAAATACTATAACAGGTACTGAAAGGAGCGCAATAATAAAGTTCCAAACAGATTATGGCACAGAAAGTGAATAATTTTTAAATGATTTATTTGTTTTATTTAAACCGATTAACCACAAATCATAAACATAAAGTAAACTCACCTTTACTCAGCATTAATAACGTTATCCGGTGGGACTCGCTGTGAGCGACACCATGTTTGACAGATTTCAAGGGCTCTGCGTCAATGAAAAGCGTCAATCTTTTTAAGTATTCGCACGAGTGGGACAAAGACTAAAATAATGCAACGAGGGGTTACACTTAATAGAAACTATTCTTTGTAGAATATAATAGAATCTTTATCATCACGTGTTCATTCACCGAAGAGTTAACTTACTACCTAAGAAGCTAATCTCTCACACTAAAGCTCCATGTGGTCTCAACTGTTTAGAATTTTACTTCCGGGGTTGTGGTCGCGACTCGCGAGAGGCATAGTTACGTCGCGAGAGGCGTAGCTAACGCAGCAGCCGCCAAAATCAAACAGCTTGTGTCGTAAGTGTCGTTTTCGGAGTCGCTACATATCCTGAAGTCAAAAAGAAAAAAGGAATAGACATGGAGAAAGCGTCCACCAAAGGTAGGGTGACGGAAATGTACAAAGCTAACTCGCTTTTGAAACAGCACTATTTTCGTTATGATGCTAAAGCTAACTAGCATAATAGCTTTTCAATTCACGGACTGACTTCGTTTACCTAAGCTATTTGAAAGATAATATTGTCTTCATGCGCAGGTGTTTTGAGTCATCTAAGTTATCTGGAGGTTCAAGCAAGGAGCCGCGGAAATCAGTCTCAGCAGCAGAGTCGTGTGAAGGAGCTAAAGGCTGAAGTTGAAGCGTTGAGACTCCAGAGAGACCAGCTGAAGGCAGAGATACATGCACACAAGGTGAGAAAACTTCTAATGTCATAGCTGCAGAGATACATGCACACAAGGTGAGAAAACTTCTAATGTCATAGCTGCAGAGATACATGCACACAAGGTGAGAAAACTTCTAAT
>JBAMIG010000021.1:17022000-17041764 GCA_037177335.1 Kiunga ballochi
TCATGTTTTTTAATTGCATTACAGGAAATAAAGAACTTTTTCACAATATTCAAATTTTCTGAGACAGTCCTGTATGTAGGGATTAGGGTGCACATTGGGACACGGCCTCTTTAACCTAGAGGGGGGCGGGGCTTAACAGGCCTCATTCATTTTTAAAGAGACGGCACCAAAACGAGTCTCTGAAGACGTACCTCAGAACAGGGTTATAAGGTGTGTGTGGAGCGAGAATAAGCAGGAATTCAGACCAAAGCATAGCGCTTCTGCTTTATTAATAAATGAATCATTTACATGTTAGAAGGAAGGATTTAAAAGCACTTTTAAATAATTGTGCTGAAAAAAATTAATTTTGTTTTTCTTTAATAATGACATTAGTTGGGTTCAAAAGTGAGATGTTAGTGTTTTACTCCTGATTTATTTAATTGAAGTGAACACAGCTGCTGGGAATTGGCTGCAGTTGTGATGTAATTCTTTATGTTAAACATAGTCAAAGCAACAGTTTGCTACGGTTAATATCCCCACAAAAACCCAGTTTTGCAGTTACATAGATTAGAAATGATGCAGACAGATATTTATTCCCTAAGTGTGGGCAAGTTGTGGGATTTTCTTTTATTACATTTCTATTTTTCCATTTTTTTGTGGACCTGAAGAGTGTGCATGCCCCAGAATGACCCTTTTATCACCAAACCTTGCACTTATTGCAGGGAAAGTTCTTTCCATCATGCATCCAGACTGACCAGAAATAACTTATTCTTATGCTGGTTCTGTGGTTTGGGATGGTAGAACCTAAAAAGCAGAATAACAGCCTACAGGGGAGGCAGTCTAGTGGTTCAATGTGATATTATGCAAGCAAAAAAAAAAAATCCTATGATCCAATTTAGCCTAAAATAAGTCTTCACATTTGTTTACTGTGTTGTTGTCATTATTCTTTTTTATTGTAAATGGATACCATGACAAACACCATCAAATTATACAGAGAAACAAATACAGAAAAGTAATATAATGAAGGAAGGATAGGTATAGTTAACGTGTGGCTCAGGTTACAGGTTATATGGGTCGGGTCCAGATGTCAATAGACAGACTGGTAAATCTGGTTTTGTGGTTCCTAATTTTACTGTGTTGTGCAATTAAAATCCTTTTCCCTATCCTATTGTTTTGAGGAACTCTGCGCATGAAGCAGCTGCTCAACCTGTTAAGCTGCATACTGACCAAACATAACTGATTTCTAACCTTGCTCTGTTACTCCAGAAAATTGGCGTTGAAGTATCATCCTGACAAGAACCCAGATAACCCAGAAGCTGCTGATAAATTCAAGGAGATCAACAATGCCAACTCCACCCTGAGTGATGAAAACAAACGTAAAATCTATGACGAGTATGGATCAATGGGCCTTTACGTGGCCGAGCAGTTTGGAGATGACAGTGTCAAATATCATTTCCTTATGTCGAAATGCTGGTTTAAGGTGAGGGGAATGGCGAAGTGTAAGTGTATGTGTGTGTGTCTGAATATTTCTTTACTGACATTCGTCCTTTTCAGGCTCTTATGGTGTGCTGCTTGATCTTCACCGGCTGCTGCTGCTGTTGCTGCTGCTGCTGCTGCTGTGGGAAGTGCAAACAACCAGAGGATGAGGAAAACTTTTATATGGACCCCGAAGACCTGGAAGCTGAGATTCGAGAACAGGAAGCAGGTGAGCGACGTTCTGTTTTGTATTCAGAGTAGAGAACGTTATCATGATGCTCACACAGATACTAAAACATCTGCATGTTTTTATTTCTTTGTATGTTTGAATCTTTTATTCCAAACACCACAACGTGCTAACATATCTTTATTATAACATATCGTTATTTTATGTTGCTGTCTGACACATGCAACACACACATCATCATGCTCCTTTTTATGCCTCTGCAATATTTAACTCTAAGAGCTCAAGATATGAAAATACATTTGGCACATGTATATTTAGTCTAATTAGTCTGATATGATGCAGGAAAGCTTGTCAGAGGTGCTTATTGTAAAAGGAAGGGATTACCTTCCCAACAGGAAAAGGTCCGTTTTAGAAACTTCACACTGTACATGATGTTTTAGTAGTTTCAGCTAATTCAACTAAATTAAATTTGCAATTAATAGATTGAATCATATTACTTTTGTCATGATCATACAGATCAAATGTCCTGAATATTAATAGCTAATATTACTCAGCTCAGGATCAGCATAGAGTCTATGCTTTAATCTCCCATTTAGCTGTGATCCGGACTGTTCTCAATGTTGAAATGTGTTTTTTTACAGCACAAGACCACGTAATAGTTACACAGCCAAGCTCTGCTGATGCCTCAGGTAAAAATATCTCCTCTTCAGGGAAATTTTAATCTGTCCTCACCTTCCTGCTGCTCTGTGCTGTTTGACTCTCTTGGCTATTTCTTATCAGTTTGCTTGCTAACTTAACCGTGCTTTAATTTGAAGTGTGAAGAGAGGCAGGAAAACCAGAGCATCACTGTTTTTCCTCATTCAGAAGGATCAGTGTTCTCTCATTTGAAGAGAAAAACACAGTAATGGCTGCATTTAGGTTTCAGTAGCTGTAAATGTTTGTGTTCAGGGTCTCAGCAGCGTTTGAGGACAGTTTGTGCTGTTAATACTGAACAAACGTGTAAATAGTGACTTCCTACTGGTGGTTAGAGTCACTTCCTTATGGCAGAACAAAACTAGATAAATACCAAACATCTCATAAATTTGTGCTACAGAGAGCTGATGATAAAACAGGACAGATTGTAGTGTGTGGAGAATTCTTCCTGCTCTAAATGGTGATTTTATGCTCTGCATTTGGGTGTAGCAGCTTAATAGACAGGACCAAAAGAACTTCTTGAAAACACCACACACTACAATCTGTCCTTTTTGAACTGGTCTGAGACTGGACTACTCGCCATCCAACATGGCTGAAAACAAAAAGTCAGGTGTCTCCATGACAACAGTTTCAGGTCCTCTATAGAGCAGAGGACCTCACAGGTCAAATGCTGTGAAGATAGGAAGCTTGTTATCCCATAATAACCTTCCTGTGTCGGGTAAAGGCTGTGATTAGCTTTGTTGATGGAAAATCATTTGGAAATCAATCAGTTTGATTGGAAGCAAATGGAGTTTTCTCTGCTAAAGTAGGCTTGAGCTGTAAAAACAAGTTGGCAGTGCACGACAACGCTGGCATGTCTTTAGTCATTAACTATAGTTACACATTGCTTTTCATGTGGATGCATCCCTCACTCACGTTTAAAGGTGCATTTCCCTTTTCTGCTAACAAAACTGCTCAGGAGAAAATATTCATGTCTGTGACCTCAGAATCAATCAGCTAATCACTTGATATTTACTGGCTACCAGGTATCTGGCAGATACGGAGTCATGTCTGCACACACCTCCTGGAAAATATCTCAAATGGATGGAGTCAGATAAGACAAGCTGATTTTTTAATATTGCTCTTCAGCAAACTAACCCCTAACTGCATGCTTTAAGGCGATCAATCAGGCTTCAAACAGAAACCAGCTGGTTACTGAAAATCCTTCATGCTGAGTTTGGATCTGCAGGTTATCGTGTTTTTGAGGTGACATTTTAAATCTGCCATGTTGTTTTTCTGCAGGTGAAAACGCAGCGATTGTGATTCAGCCTCATGCAGCTAACGGCACCTCGGCCACCGGACAGACCGTAATAGCACTTCCAGCAGAATGAATGGATCTACGTGATTAGGGGGCGAGGAATGATCTCGCGAGCTTAAAGGCTGGGACAGCGTTGTAAAGCCAGTTAAAAGTTTTTGCTTATGACTTCAGCAGTGCGTGTTTGTTTTCAGCTGGTTCTCCACAAATGCAGTCTAGAAAATGTATTTTCTTCTGAGCCTTAATGTTTACATTAATCTGAAACTATTTCCTATAGAGAAACGGCTCATCTTTGGTCCATGCTTATATTTGTTTTGTTTTTTTTATAGTATAAATTTTTGGGGAAATTTGTGCCAAACGGAGGACAAAGCTGCGCCAATCAAAGCCAGTGATCTCTGAAACGATTATTTATCTTGTGCACTTTAAATTGACAGGTTTACAAAGTAAATCCAAAAGCTTCCGTAATAGTCTGAGAATCCAGGAGACACATTCTTGGATTGCTTAATGCTGAACATTTTAGTGTCGTTGCACATAAAAAAAACCTTCTGTGGAGTTTAAAATAAATGTTTTTGACACAATTTGACCTCCATAGAAATCTTTGAGCTCCTCAAACAAATGAATGTTGCTGCCAGACGACATAAACAGTTTCTGCTGCTGCCAACTTTTCTCTCAGGTTTAAATAACGAGGAGGAAGAGTTTAAACTCCATGTTGATGGAAAAATAAGTGATTATTTCCTGCATAAATCTCTGTCTGATTGCAGGTAAACCAGCTTCTCTGAACAGAAAAATATCATCACGTTTAGTTGTTTTTCTTTGCATTGTCCTTATAGTAATTATATGCTGCATATATCTGGTCCAGAACCAGCCAGAAGTGTGGACACTCCTGTCCATTCACATCTAAAAGGTGGGTGTGTCCAGACTTTTGACAGTTTCCAGGAGTTGATTAAACGGCTCAAAGAAAGATAGAAAACCCAAAGCTTCCTTAGTTTCACCTCAGGGGGAGACAAAGGAACATTTTCTTTGTTGCTGTTAAAATATTTTTAGGCATAAAATGTTAAAATAGGAAAATTTAATCAGAAATGTGTCCATCTCACAATGTAGCAGTTTAATAAGTACTTAGTGTTGATGCTAAGCTAACAGGCGTGTTCTGTAAAGCCCACACAATCCATCCAAATGTGTTTTGATTGCTTTGTATGAGCTGCTGATGGGGTCCAGAACCACCCAGAGTGGTTTCCAGTTCCTGTGTTCTGTGGGATTATTTATGTAAATTCAGAGCTGTATTTTTTTAATCAGAGGTTTGGAATGTATTAAACATTAAATGAGTAGATTTCTATTTTTAATACTGTTAATAAATCACTTTTGTGTCGGACAAGAATTATTTTATTTAAAGTCTGGAAAATCTTAAAGTGACAAAATTAATACTTGAATTCAACTTCAGATCATTTTTTCATCTTATTTTCACAACATTGCCATCAATTTTTAAAATTTTCTCCACAATCAGATGTTTCCTATTTGTATATATAAAAATGACTGATGTAAATGTTCATAGGATCAATAAACTTGTATTAAACTGGAGTTTTGTGTCTTTTTTTCTGTTGCTGTTGTTTAACAGCACTGCTGGGTTCAGTTACCCGTCATTGGCTCCTGCAGCTCTCCACCCCTCACAGATAACGTGTGTTAGAGCAGGTGGAAAGTCATTAAGCACCACCAAAACACAAGTTTGTCGCCTGAAGATATGGAGCTGGCAACGGATTCAGAGAAACTGCATCTGATCAGCACCTATTTGGAGCCTCTTACATTGTGCGTCTGCTCTTGCATCGGGTCAGAGTAAGAAAACAACATGCTGGGTTTACGTTTCTTTGCTGTCATTCGGCAGGATGGGTTCTCCAGAGGAAAAGTATTCAGATTCAGAGCTGAGTGAAGATGCGTCCGGGGTGCAGCGGTTTGAGTGGCTCTGCCAGGAGATGCAGGATGTGTCAGAGGCTGAAAGGGATGCGAGACGCGTTGCCAGAAAGAAACTCCTCCTCGCCTGCGCTGTCAGCTTGGTTTTCATGGCGGGAGAGGTGATCGGTAAGAAACTTTATGATATCCTGAGTTTGTGCAGCTCATTAGGAAGCAAATTAAAATGATCTTTCATTTCTTTACACAAACGTTTCAAATAGAAATGAATTTTACCTTAAATGTGAGCGGGGTTAACCTTTTTTAGTCCTCTGCAGGTGGATGTGCTGCTCACAGCCTGGCCATCATGACAGACGCTGCTCATCTCCTGTCAGACTTTGGTAGCATCCTCATCAGCATCTTCTCCCTGTGGATCTCATCCAGACCTCAAACACAAACCATGACATTTGGATGGCATCGAGCAGGTGGAGCGTAGAAAAATCATCTGGTTGAGTCAGTGATGTAACTTGTTGATTTGGTGCATGAATGAGGGTTTTGCTTGTTTTACAGAGATTCTGGGCATGTTTCTCTCAGTTGTGTCTATCTGGGCTGTGACGGCAGCGCTGGTCTTATCAGCCATACAGAGGATCGCTGATGGAGACTATGACATCGACAGTCGGCTCATGCTCATCACCTCAGGCTGTGCAGTGGGCGTCAACATCTTGTGAGTGTGCAGGGGTCACTTTCTTGTTTCTGTTCAGTCAGCAGTGATCAGACATGTCTGACTTTACTCAGGATGGTCCTGATCCTGCGTCAGTCCGGTGCTTCACACGGCCATAGCCACAGCATTCCCAGCAGCTGGCGCCGGAAAGACAAACAACCCCACAGCCACAGCAATGCAAGCGTGAAGGCGGCCTTCATTCACGTGTTGGGAGATCTGCTGCAGAGCATCGGGGTCCTCCTGGCTGCAGTCATCATCCACTTCTGGGTCAGTAACAGCAGAAGAACAAAACCTGAACAGGTCGTCCTTCTTCACGTGCCTTTTTTATTCCAGCTTTCCAGTTCAGCTGGATCCTTGTTAGCCGACAGTACATGTACAGTGTCCACCACTTTCCTGGAGGTTAATTGTCCAAGAGGAAAGCATTTTATAAGGAATGCATTGGCATGGATGGTGAGCAAGTCAGTAGACTAGAAATGAAAACTAGTGCAGGGTGAATCTCGTTTGTGGCAATTACTGCCAGCTCAGCCACCAAATACTAGGTTTTAGCATGAGCACATATACCACACAAGGCTGCAAACTATGGGAAAGGACAGCCTGGAGCAGGGAATAAACATTACACACACAGGCACAGTTGTTCATGCTGCAGAACCGTGGTGATCAGCAAGCCCAGATGGGATCATTGACTCTTGAGCTCCTCAAAATCAAGTGCCCCAAACAGGAAATATCCCTGACCAGTCACTCACTGACCAGTTACCACAGAGGTCCAGTGATGTAAAAATGGTAAATGGATCCTATGGGACTGTTCTGCACAGCTGATGTGTGTGGGGCTTAATGTGCAGTGGGATGAGTTGTTTATCAGGGAACAGGCGAAGCCACTTCCAGTTGATAATGGTTACAAAGTAATTGTAGGAAAATTTTCATTTTCAAGTACAGGAAACTTAAATGTGAGTTTGAGCCAGCATTATAAAAACTGGAATGTGAGGAGAAGAAACCATAACGTACTGGGTTTAAAATATTATGGTCAGGAAAAAAATGAGCTTCTAAACATGTGGTAATAAAAGCAGAACGTTACAGATACAAAACCGTTCAGTTATCCAAATTTAAATAAAAATATCAATTAAAATTTATGACAATGACAATACACAGCATGACAATGCACACCCGATCATTTCAAAGGAATGGGTGTGTATGCGTAAACGTGTGTGTTTGGGGAGATGGGCAGGTATGTGGGGACGTGTTGGGTATATGTGTGTGTTCGTGTATGGGGGGGATAGGTGGTGGTCAGCGTGTGTGTATATGTGTGGGGAGAAAGGTGGTGAGGTGCGTGTGGATGGCTGGGCATGTGTATTTGGGTGTGTGTGTGCTGGGGTGGAGGGGTGGTGTGGTTTGTATGGATGATTGTGTGTGTGGATGGGGGTGACTCCCGGCGCTCTGCCTGCCCTGGGCGGCTGGTGCCCGGAGGGGTCGGCGATTCCGGCCTGGTTCCGCTGGGGCCCGTTCCCCCTGACTGTGGGCGGCTTTGGCTGGGGGCTCCCTTTGCCGCCTCCTGGGCAGGTGCTGGGTTTGCCCCAGGGTGAAGTGGCTGGGGTCCTTGTTCGGGGCAGACGGCCATTTTCCCTGGTCTCAGGGGTCCTGACCTGCCTCTGACCTTTGGGTAGTGGGGGTCATCTTAGCATGATCACCTTTCTGTGAGCACCATAATGTCCATATTTGCGGCATAATGTCTTTCCATGTGTCCATTTGAAGTAATTAATAGACTTCATAGAAGCAACCTCTGCATTGTTCATTCATTTCTGGTTATGCATGCCCCATTGGGCAAGTAGTTTGATATAAAGTGTCAACCATATAACCTGCTGGTAGCACTGGTTCCCAGTCGTAATCTGTAAAACGACAGCCGTTCTTTTTGTCCTGCTGTTAAACTGCTACACCAGAATACAGAGCATGAAATAACCATTTAGACCAGGAAGAACACTCCACACACTACAATCTCTTATTTTAACTGGTCTGTGACTGGATTACTTGTCCAGGATAGTGAAAAACAAATAGTGTGACATCAGCTGCACATCCTCCTTAGAAACAACCACAGTTAACAGGAAGTTAGCAACTTTGTCCGTATTCTGGATGACCTACGGTTGCAATAACCAGTTAAATATTATTAAAATATTCAAATAAGATGCCTTGATTTTTGCCAAACAGTATGTATGGCTTGTTTGTCTTATCATGCTCTGAAAAGATCAGTTTTTATGATGTTCCTAATTGATGGAAATATTCTAAAATCCATATAATTAGTTTATAGTTAGTATTGCTTATCAAACTACATCTGCAATGCATTGCAGGCTGGAGTTAGACTTGTAAAAAGCTGCAATACAATTAATTTTCAAGGGATTTGTCTCACTGTGCACGTGTAACAGATTCTTTATTGATGCATTTGAATTGAAGTTGTAATTAAAGTGTAAACTAATTATTAAAGTGTAACTGCCTACATTGGGCTGGAACTGTGCTGCTGCTGAGTAAACTTGTTTATTTTGACAAACTTTGGTCTAAAAACCGTCTTAGTGCTGCCTGTGAACGAGTTTGGCGTAAGCACTGTCTAGATTACTACTTCCTTTCCATGGCACCAAAGTGAATGTAGGTAGTTGACTCACCTTTTTTTTTACCTGTTCTGTTGTAAACACTCTGTATTTTTGTTTACAGTAAATATGTAAAAAAAAAAAAAAAAAAGAAATTTTAGCCCAGTTTACCTTAAGCTTTGTTTTAAATAAAGCTTTAACCTGGAATGAGTTTTATGCTTTGAATCGTGTTTCCTCTTTCTTCAGCCTGAATACAAAGTGGTCGATCCAATTTGCACATTCCTGTTCTCGGTTCTTGTTGTTGGGACGACATTACCCATCACAAAGGATGTGTTCAGGATCCTGATGGAAGGTGAGCACATTTACTGCCATCTGTGTTGGAGACATGAGGTTGAATGATGACTGTCTTTGTGCAGGTGCTCCTCAGGGCGTTAGCTTTGGTGCTGTGAAAGAGCTGCTGCTGTCGGTTGGAAACGTTGCAGCTGTTCATAATCTGCACATGTGGAGCCTCAACATGAATCGCTCTCTGCTGTCAGCCCACATTGCCATAGGTAGAGGCCAAGTCGCTACTATTAAAGCACAGTGGACTTTGCTCTGAGTTGACCTAAGACATGTCTTATTTAAGGGCTGATCTTGTAGAAGGATTGTGTTAAAGCTCAGCTGCCTCTGTAATCGGATTACTCTTGCTGCCTCTGTTTGTGTACACAGATAAAGAAACAGATTCACAGGTGATCCTCCAGAAAGCAACAAAGCTGCTGCGCTCAGAGTTTGGTTTCTCCAGTATCACAATCCAAGTGGAGCGGTGCAGGGATTTGGCTCTAGGATGACTGCTCGTTCCCGTCTCTTGAATAAAAATAAACTCAACTATAAACCAATATTTTTACAGGAGCAAATGATTACCAGCTGTAAGATACAGATGGGTGTAATCTGTTCAAGTATTCAGATCTCCTCATTAAATGCAGTCTTTGTGTTTGCAGTTTTTAGCTTATCCTTCATTCATCAATGACTCATAATTAACATTAAACAATTGATATGTAAAGTAAATAATTATCTTTACCAAACAAAGTGATAAAAAAAAAGTGTTTTTCACTTGCCTACTTCGTTGACAAGAAAGCAAGAAAAATGCTCATACATGAGGATCAGATGGATTGTTTCAGGTCTTAAGCTGCTTTAGCTTCATGACTGGACCAGAGGACAGTGGCATACTTAGCTGGATCCGGTTAATCTGCTGCCATTATCTACTAAACATAACTCAAAAAAGAACTATAAATGGTCTTTATTCTGGTTTGAGTCTCATTACTTTTCTCTTGCTCAAATCTTAACAGGTAATAGTGAGCATACATTCATTTTAACCTCTACGCAGATTCTCAGGCTCCCATCACTTGTGTTTTTAAGTGAATCATCACTGGGCAATACTTCTTGTTTTAGATTGGTTTATAGCTAGATTTGGATAATATACAGAATTGATTTGAAACAACTGTGTGTATCATATATGATCATGTTTCTGAGAACTATTGCATCACCATATGCCAAAAAAAAAAACTTTGCTCAAAACCCTGCTGCATATAATTATGTCATCTCCCCCTGGTGGACACATTTAGCACTACAACGTTTCTGAAGTATCACAAATAGGAACCATTTAATGCATGATGAATTTATGTGCAGCTTAAACAGAGCGAGGTAATATTAAATAAAACCTTTTCCTCTCTTTACATTTGTCCTAATGAGCGGTGTCTACTCACCTTCAGCCCTAAAATCATCCTGAACATCAATATAAAGTATGTATTACTAAAGCAAAGACAGCTTTTAATTACAATGATGGGGACTCAGTCAGCAGGTAGTGTTTAGAGGAAGTCTGTGATACAAGATGACAAAAAATGTTATTTTTATTCATAAAATGGTTTTGGTCATGGTTTTGTAGAGTCTCCTGTTCTTTCTTTACATTTCTTCCTTCAGTTTCAGGTCAGAGATTTAATTTTTTTTACTGCACGACTCAATTTATTTTAACGGACAACCCTGATCAGACGGAGCGCACTCCTACAGACCACACAGGTACACGATTATATGGCCTTATAGTACATTTCACAAATTCATTCAAACACGTACCAATAAACCCCGCTCTTATTTCGGGCAATGTTTAGGTCTGGATGGATTTCCTGTCAAAATAAGTGATTGAATAAGAAACACTCATATATAATAGTTCCTAATTGGCAGATAGTTGGACCCCCCCCCCCTCTAAATTTACTTGATAAGTTGTAACAGATCAATAAAAAAAAGGTATATATAGAGAGGATATTTTCTGGCCCAGGTTGCCAAAAAGTATCTTTGTACATATGAATGTGAGTTAAACTGTCCAACATGCTGAGATGAAACAAGAATCCAGGTCTCAGTTTACTTCCCTGGAAAGCCAGTCTTCAATGTTTGGACCCCGGGGGTCCATCCTTCCAGTAGTTTCTATACGCCTCCTGGAACATGTTCTTGCAGGGGATTTTAGCTTTCAGTTTGGAGCAGATGAGGAAGGAGCCACCCATCTTTCTGTGGAGGGAGTACGTCTCCTCAGGAGGCGGCGTGAGGCGCTCCTTCAGCATCACTGGGATGAGTCTGTGGATGCGCTCCGTGGTGCTCTGCTCTCCAAAGTCAAAGGGCTCCGAGGAGGAAAAAGCCTCCCCGAGGATCATCACTGCATCCACATGGGCATTCTCCATCGACTTTTC
The DNA here is from genome assembly GCA_037177335.1 of Kiunga ballochi. Lineage (NCBI taxonomy): Eukaryota > Metazoa > Chordata > Actinopteri > Atheriniformes > Pseudomugilidae > Kiunga > Kiunga ballochi. Next base: position 17,033,513 of record JBAMIG010000021.1, read on the forward strand.
ACACAGAAAACAGGTTTTAAATCAACAGTTATTGAATATTTATAGAGATGTGTACGTTTGTTGTTAGCTGAGATGATGTACCCACTGGCCACTTTATTGGGTAAATTCTGGACTATTAGCTGCTACTTTTCCCCACATGCTTCAAACACTGCGGCTCACATGTCGATGTGGCTTTTTCCTTCACCCTGGGGTGTGGTGGGCATTAAGTACTGAACCTGGAGAAATGACCCTAACATTTGGCCACCCGTGTACATGTGTTTGTATTCCTGTTATAGTAAAATGGGACCTGGAGTTGCCATCAGCATTGAGGGAGTGCTGCATAACCAAAACATACTCTAGGGTGCGCACACGTGTCGCATCCCACAGATTGTGGATGGGTTGAGTGCGCGCCGATGTGCACGCCGATGTGCACGCGCTACAACATTTCCACAGTCATTCTTTGGTTTTGACCAGAAAGCTCCAAAACGACAGAAACACGCCGCTCTGTGAACCTTAGAAACTCATTTCATGACCATAGGTGCGGTTCAGCTCGTTCTTCACCACTACATCCCTGCAGACACGCCACCGATCCACCTGTCAATCTTCTGAACAAGACCCTAAAATACTTAAACTCCTCCATGGTAATAAACCTTAATGTTAATATTGTTTTATTAATATACAAAACATATATGTGAATGAAAACACCCAATAAAGCTCAGAGACGGGCATAAATATGAAGCATCTCAGAATTAATGCGCATGTTGTGCGTAATGTTAAAAGGATTTTATATCAGAAATTTGTATTTTTATATTTTCAAAAGAAAACGTTTTACGCTAAAAAATAAATAAATAAATAAAACAGTCACTTCCAAGTACTAACAATTTTTCTAAGTCGGTGAAGTCAGCCGAATCCAAATAAAAAAAATCAGGCTTTGATGAAAAATCCTTTATCTTTTAGGTGACAATGTGGTCACAATACGTGTACAAATGTCATTTTCTTTCCAAAGTTAGTGTCTGCCACTTAAAAACGTACGGTACATCTGTTCAGTTGCTTTCTAACAGCGGTAGATAATCCAGTGGAAGCTCAAAGCGTTTGGATGTGGTCGAGTTTAAACTGAGCATCAGGAAGAAGAGGAAGAGGGGGAGGTGGTGTGGTTGTTGATAGTAAATGAGCTGATCCGATTCAGAAACCGGGATCTACTGGGATTTTCTCTGTGGGTTACTGAGTATGGTGTGAAAACTACAGATCTATCTGCTCGTGTTCAAAAGCGATGTGGTGAAACTATGGGATGCCATCATGTCAATATGAAGCCCAATCTCTCCAAATGTTTCCAACACCTCACTGAATCCATTACGGCTAGAATTAAAAACCGTTCTGGAGGAAAATTGTGGTCCAACCTGGTGTACCTAATAAAGTGGCCACTTCTTCCATCAGTTCAACAGGAATCAGCTGGTTAGCTAGGAGCAAAGCAGGAAAAACGAACTCTGTCATACGATCCGACTGCAATCACTTGTAAAAATGGCTAATTAAAACTTCAGCACTGCAGGAGCTTTACATTCAGAAAGGGCTCTCCTGATTGGCTGCAAGTTCAAACGTGCATGAAAAGTAATGAAAAAGGTCCTTAGCCATAAGACGAACAAAGACTCTTGAAACAGATGGCCTCCAAAGAGCCTTGAGGCCATGTGCAGACCTCTGTGCATACATGCTGAGAGCTCCTAAGCTGGCCAAACGATTTCCAGCAGGGAGGCCTGAGCTCCGGCTTTATTATGGTGACATTTTTCATGGAAGAAAAGAGAAACTTAAACCAAAGTAAGGAGTGGATGGCCCGAAAGGTACGCTGCCGTGTTTTAAGAGATTAAGAAAAAAAAAGATTGTTATAATAAATCTGAATGTTTTTTATATGAAAAATCTCTAAATTTTTGCTTCATTAAACCTGATTAGATATGTAGCCAAGTCAAAAGGTTTGATCCCTTTGCTTTTCTCTGAGCTGATTCTGCAAACAATTCAGTTTATTTACATAACTACAAGCCCCAGCACCATCTGACATGCATCTGCAGTGCAGTGAAGTAGCAGCATGGCAGGCATTTCATCATTAAATACACTTTAATAAGTCAAAGGGAATGTAATGTGTTACCTTTGACTCGTATCCTGTGAGGAACTTCATGTCTCTGGATCTGAGCAGGACGCCGTCTCTGTCCTGATCTGCAGCTGCCTTAATGATCTGATAGAAAATAAACACAAAATAATGAGTTTACCATCAGTAAATGACATCGTTTTTATATAAACCTCGATGCCAGAAGTTCATTACTGTTAGATGTAGTAGCAGAAAGTTTATTCAACGTATTTCGTAAAAGAAAAAAAGCATCATAAGATAAAAACAGACAATAGGGAAAAGGGTTTTTCCGCTGGTTCTTGCCTCAATGTAGGTGTCCGTGAAACTCTTTTCAAAACCACGTGTGGCTCCGAAATCCAACAGCGCCACCTGAAGAGACATAAAGCATCTCAGGGAAACGGGTATCTTGGATGGTCTACGGTGGGATAGTTCAGTGACTGTCGCTTACTGACCCTGTGAGTTTGTGGATCGAAGAAGAAATTGGACCAGTTCGGATCAGTCTGCATGTATCTGAACTCAAAGAGCTCCCTCAGGCACAGAATCAAGATCTGCTCACAAATCTGGCAGAGAGAGGAAACACAAATATAACCGATACTGGTCCTCTCTGATTTGCACGTCTCTGGGTTTTAAGGGTGTGGTGCTGGGTTTGCACCTCACAGGGAGCGTTATTGTGGAGCACAGAAGGCAACTGTACATTACGTCATGGGGATTTTAGGACAGGCTCTGTGAGCATACCTCATTTCTAAGCTCCTGAGAGAGATCCGTGGCCCGGTCCAGGGGGAAACCGGTCACCAGTGTTGTGGTGAGGACGTGCTTGCTGCTCAGCTCATCTATCACGTCGGGCACGTAGAAGAACGGCTGATCCTTCAGCAGCTCCCTGCCACACAAACACAAGCCACTGTTACCATCACAGCAGACTAAAGCTCACTGGGTTTTTCCCACTTAAAACGTCTTGCTTAACAGCAACGTCATCATTCACTTGGAGTCGGGTTTCTGGGCCCCTGATGAACGGCGCTGACTCTACTTAGAGCTCTGTTTTTGCTCTACTCCAATTCCTCTGACAGTTCCCCCTTTAGCTGCTAAATGCTTCCCTTTCCTCCGCCTGAAAGTGTAATCTGAACTGATTTGAGCTGCAGAGACGTTACTTAGGCCTTCTAACATCAGTAGTTACAGGACAGACTGCAGAGGAAGAAAAAGCTTCAGAGTGGTAAAGTTGATGCAGCTTGCTGTGATTTTAGTTTGCTTTGCTTTGATGTTACTGCTGAACATTAAACACATATGATTTTATGTAAAGACATGACTATCAGAGCTGGTTCTGGAGGAGCCTCCTCCATGAGAGGCATCAATACAGATCTAGATGACTCAAACCCAGCAGCCAAAACACAGACAAACTAAATACCTCCACAGAAATGTTAAGAACACAACTGATGATTTGTCTTCGAACAGTTAAAACCTCATTTATGGAAATGAATCAGTTTGTCATAAAATGACAAAAACATCTCCTGGATCGGGTCTAATTCCAAGCCCCACCTGGCTCAACAAGCAACCCCCTTGAATAGTTGAAATTGTGAAAGGCAGCAGCAGCAGCGAGACGTTTCTCATTCAGATCTCAAACCTGTTGAAAGACAGACCGGTTTTCAAAAGGGACGCGAGCGCTGGTGCTGCTCAGAGGGAACACAGGCTTTTGTTCCCTCGCTGGCTGCCGTTGGCGGGTTCAGAGGGTTTATTAGAGCTTTTTTCCAGGAAGCAGATGTCTGCTACTGAGATTGTTGGTGATAAATATGGTTAGGAGCCACAAAACCAAGACATGAGTTGAGAAATGCAAAGATTTCTCAAGGTTTATAACAGCAGTTATCATACGTGCACCTCGGGAGGTTTTAGTGCCGTTTTTAGCATGAAACCATATTTGTTATATACTATTTATTACCCCATCCCCATCCTGAAATAGACTATAGAAAATGAAAGGATGAATGTTTTGAAAACAGCACTGTGAGTCTAAACCATCAGACAACATGGTGAAGTATTATTTCTCTACATGACAGACAAATGCAAACCTAAAGCTGATCCTCTGAAATTAAAGATGGAGCTGATGTATTTAAAATCAGCTGCAAAACGATTTTTAGGGCAGAAAATTAGAAATAAGTCAGAAAAACACAGCTTTAAACAAAGAGAAAGATTTGAGAACCAGGGGTTAAAAATGCAACTAAGGTTTGTTCAGATTTTTGCAAAGGCAAGCAAAATGCATCCTGACCTCAGCCTGTGTCGTAAGAAAATTGAACTTACTGAAATCTTTTGCAAGAGTTTGCCTCTCTTATGTAATCACACTCCAGCGCCAGCTCACGACTCATAACCTCAATAAGATGCTCAGGAAACAAACCTGCAAAAAAAAAAAACAAAGTGTGCAAATGATTTTTAAAGAAAGAGAAAGTCATGTTTGCGGGTCTGCGTGTTGACATTAGCAGAGGCTACAAACGTCACACAAAAGCAATCCTTATCACACAAATGATAAAAACAACAATGTTACCTTCAGGCAGAGCGTTGCTTAAATTCAGAGCAGTCATGATGTTGTTCACGTCACTGTTGATACTCTTAGCGATACCCGGGTACTGAAGGAGAACACAGATTTTTTACCTTAATCTGATGAATAAATACAGTAAACTTTAATGTCTCATCTTTGCCCGGCTCACCTGAATCTTCATGGCCACCTCTCTGCCATCCTTCAGCCTGCCTAAGTGCACCTGACCGATGGATGCAGCTGCAAATGGCTTCTCCTCAAAGATCTCAAGCTTGTCCCTCCAGTTTGGGCCCAGATCATTGCTTATGGCTTTCTGTAGCAAATGAGGGGAGTTTTACTAGAAGATACCAGACAGTACTTATTATGTTTTCTAGCTTAGCTCAAACTGTACCAGCATTTGCTTAGTTGGCATGAAGTCTGCACTCTGTCGGACCCGGTCGAAGATTTTGGCCAGTTGAGGGTTAATAAACGCATCATCTGGTGAAATGAAGAAGAGAAAAGTCATATTAAATGGCATATTTAGTTCATGAAGTAAATGTTGTGGATTTTGCAGGTTAAAGGTTTACCTCTCACACTTAGTCACCTTTTTATTGGTGGCATAATATCAAAGCAACATTAAAATATTTGGTTTTAACGTGAGGGTAACACTTTCCCTGCTACATTTAGCACTAGCTAAACTCTGCTTTACGGTAAATATAGCAACCATCTAAAATCAGCTATAGGTAAATATACACTTATAAGTAAATAGTTTCTGTACGGCACAGTAAACCAGAAACTACAGTTAACAGCATTTATTAACAAAATATTTAGCATTGAGCAGCTAACTATCATTATAGTGCACAATGAACGTTAGCTTAAATCCTCTAAAAGGCCAGTCATTCAACAGCGTTTATTAACATTTGTTTAGGTATAGCTAACAAGCAGCTTTTAGCTAAACATGCAACAAAATGTTGCTATAACTATCTGGAAAGGTTAAACCCTTATTACCTACATTATCTGCAGCTAAAACTATTTGAAAGTGACAATAAATGAAGCTACATTTATTTAGCTTTAGCAAACAAGTCTTAGCTAAACGCGATTCAAATGTAGCTAAAACCAATTTGGTAAACTAATATTCACATTAGGAAATACTTATTTGGCTATAACTGATATATAATTCACTAAAACTATTCTAAATGTAATAAATGCACCAATAACTGTTTAGTATAACTTGCTAGGTTAGGTACCATTAGCAGATAGTATTAGCAACAGACTGTACTAATACCAAATCCTATCTAGCACCAACCATTTATCTGGCTATCTAAAAAAAAATTGTTTTTTCTGACATTTATTTTAAATCAGTGACTTTTAAAATGTCTTTCCTAAAGTTAACAGGTAAATGTTGCTTCATAATATTTAGTATCAATCTCTAAATATTACATGACAAAGCTGGTTTCTAATGGGAGTCACTGTTTCTGTATATTTATATAAATATCCTGTCAACATTTGTTTCCCTTTTTGTTATTCTAATGAGTTTTTTCGGCTAGTTTTGAACATTTTAGGTTAATACACACAGCTAAATGATCATATCCAGCAACAATTGAAGTGGGATCAGGAAACGAGTAGAAACTCAAACCCAGGTCGCAGGAATCCCCCTGAGAAAACACAGCTGAGCTGCTGGATATACTAACAGAGATTCATCCGCTACAAAAACAAGCGCCTCACTCAGTGTCTTCTCATGACAGACACTTAAAGGCCTGTGCTGAACATGGGGGTATAACTGTATTATAAGCATGCTGTGTCAAGTCAACAGACCTCCCAGTCAATTTGAGCCGTTTCCTATTATAACTCATGTGGAATGACACTTATTGTGTTCATCCATCCATTTTCTATACTGCCTCGTCTAATTCAGGGTTGCGGGGGTGCACGGCCTATCCCAGCAACGAGCAAGAAGCAGGGTGCATCCTGAAAATCTCACCATGTCTATTTACAGGAAGGACATTTTGCTGCAGGCTTGTTTGTTGTGAGGTGTTCTCATCAGACAGTAACTTTACTTTACCAGAGACTTAAGGCCCACAAAAACTTTCCTTGGTTCATATAAAGTCATGCAAGCATATTCTTCACACCCCACCTTGAATACTGAGCATCTGTCCAAGTTTCAGAGCTGCTCCTCGGACTTTGCAAAGCGTCCGGACAATCCTCTCAGCGTTAGCTTCAGAGAGGAAAGGATTGGAATCCAGGACAGCTTTTCTATCTCCTGTAACAAAGAGAGAGGATGTTACAAATCAAAAAGGGGACAATTACACTGTCCACTTACTGGTGTAAAAACCTACTCGTGCAAATTATCCCATTATCTGACAATGCTCCAAAGAGCTTTGGCTTGTTCAGCTGTTAATGTTCAGCAGGCCTGAGATCAGGTGACTGAGGACAAAGGTCACAGCATTCCAGGGTCTTCAGGGGTCTCAAGGTTATTAGTAGCTTATCTAATCATGTTGGGGTACAATAATATACAGTTTTTCTTTTGAAGTAAAACCTTCAGTTCAGCCATGATCTGGTACTAGAAACGCTTCTTTGCTCAGAATAACAGGTTAGATTATTAGATTTAATCACTTTCCTTTGATAAACCAGCAAATATATGTTGTTTACATATCTTCATGTTAAAAGATGAGTGAAGTAAAGCATGTCACTGCCAGAACATCTTAACATCCGGAAGAACCAGTACTAAAACACTAGTTCACTAGTCATCACCTTGTTCTTTGGGTTTAAAATTCTTCTTAGCCACTTCTGCGATCGCTCCAAATCCGAGTCCGAGTGCCAAACCTGCAAATGGAAAGAGCTTGTAAGGCCCAACTCTGCATCCAATGAGAGCAGCAAAAAAAAAGGAGGAAGTGATAACAGCAATCCTCTGCAAAGGGGGTCTAATTTCTCACACCCAGACCCTGAATCCATCAGAGTTCAGGAGTAAATTAAGACCAAGAAAGAGTGGAAAAAACAACCGGTACCATTTTAAGTGCTCCATCCTTTGTCTGCGTGGTTTATGTAAGCCGGATTGTAAGGTATGTTCCAGAAACACTCAGTGCTTCTGAAGCACGTCTCAGTCAATATGTCAGGGAAAATGCTGACAGGGGTACAAGGTCAAAGTCTCTGAGCAAACATGCACAATCAAACTCTTCTGGTAAAGCAATCAGAGTAAAACGCTCCAGTTTTACTGTTGTCTCGCTGATGTCCCGTAGAGCGCCTTATTAAATCTTCTATGAACCCCTGCTGCTGTGGAGGAAGTGCAGCACTGCCAAATTCATTTGCACAACTTGTTTGCTCAAGTTCAGTCAGAAACAGTTGGGACTTAGCTAAAAATATGTCAGAATCATTTAGCATTATTGCAATAATACAGACCTGATAAATGCCATAAAATTACACTCTGGACCTTTAACCCCTTAATGCCTGAATTAAGAGTAACTGGGCAGACATCTCATTTTTTAATCTAAGAACTTTATTTGACCCTTTAACTAAATCTGAAAACACTAGGTTATTTAGTTTTTCCCACATATTTACTATTTATTACCATGGAACAAGTAAAAATGATTACAGTGTAATCTCTTGCTGTCTGGTGGTCACCAGGGTCCAGGAGACCAGTATCATGTGGTAAACAACAACATTATGAGTGAA
>JBAMIG010000021.1:17065573-17083667 GCA_037177335.1 Kiunga ballochi
ATATTATATTATATTATATTATATTAATTATAATAATAATATATTAATATGAATAAAAGATGCTGCTTAAAGTCATATCTACTGCAGGTTATTTGTGTTGTGAAATAGCAGCTTTTTGGTTAAATATATACAACACCAAGAATTACTGTGATATATCTGAAGTCGTATCAATTTCAAAATTTCACAGGAATCAAAATAAGCCATTAATAAATATAAAAAGTCAGAATTGTCATGCTTCCAAGAGACCAGTAAACTCTGCAGACATGTTTAAACCTGTCTATTTGCTTCAAAAACCACACTTGAAGCCATATATTCTCTGGAAAATTGATCAGTGAAGACTTGTAAAATGTCTGTCATGCTGGTGTGAAGCATTTAGGCAACTTGTTGTTGTTGTTTTTAATGTTATATAAATAAAGTGGACTCACAAGACAAGCACCCGTTACAAGTTGTCTTGTGCTTTAAAGAAATTGTTGCCCTTCCTGTTTCCCATCTTGTTGTTGTTGATAGTCCCCCTAAAGCCTTAAACCGAGCTGATATAATCTCTGGTGTGTGTTAGACGCTGGTGGAGACTGTGTCCTGCGGAGGAAACCTGCTGATGAACATCGGCCCCACACACGATGGAAGAATCGCTCCGATCTTCGAGGAGCGCCTGAGGCAGGTGGGCTCGTGGCTGAAAGTGAACGGGGAGGGAATCTACAACACAACAGCGTGGCGCGCTCAGAATGATAGCATCACTCCAAATGTCTGGTGAGTCCTCTCGTCTTTGGGACTTACCTTTGGCTGTAGATGCTTTAATAAAGACAGCAGTACACCGGGTGATGATTTGACTTGATAATGCTGCTCAGAGGAGACATGCTCCTTTAACCTGTAGCTCTATGCATCCTAGTGTTGCTTAACGTTTTCTCATCAGCAAGATTTGATGATGTTTTAAAAGTAAAATATATTGATGCATATTTAATAATGGCCATATTTCCACAGGTACACGTTTAAACCACAGGAAAAGACCGTCTTTGCTTTTTTACTGAAGTGGCCAGAAAACGGATCAGTGTTTCTGAGTGAACCGACGGTCACACAGGGTGGGACTTTAGTAAGTAACAAGAATTATTATGTATGTTATTAGAAACATAAATGATAATGTAGTCTCAAAGACACAGTATGTTCAAAGTGAATATTCAAAGGATCAGTGGTACCTATAGACTCCCAGGTCTCTGTTAGATCCACCCTGCTCGTATCAGGTTAGCGCCCCTTTGTTCCTCACCACTGCCTTAATTCTTAATGGCATCGATTCATTACGGTATTGGAAACACTCCCTAGAGATTTAACTCCATATTGGCACGAAGCATCACTCAGTTGCTGCACATCTATGATGAGAATCTCCCGCTCGTCCACACTCCAAAGGTTAGACTGAATCCTGGAGATCATTGCTGTACAGTGAACTCGTCTTGTTCAACGTGTCTTGTGACATTAATTTGCTGAAAGTTGCCATCAGAAGATGCTCATAAAGGATGGATGTGGTGTTAAAGCAAGGTGCATCCACATTTTTATATTAATGCCCAATCCTGACCCTACCATCCTACTATGGAGCTGAAAGGGAGAATGACATCTTTATTGTCTAGTTTTAGTATCTGTGTGAATTGTAGCCTCAGTTTCTTGCTGTTAGCAGCAGGAGTGACCCCCGGTGGGCTTTTCTGTCGCTGTAGCCCATCTGCTTAAGGTCTGAAGTGTTTGTTCAGTAATGGTATTCAGTTGTTTGAGATCCTGTTGCTTTTCTATAACCCTCTGGCGTTTTCCTAGTTCAAGTTGCCTCCATGTTATCGGCTGATTAGATGATTATGTTCAGATGTTTTTGAATCGGTGGACTAATAAGGTGAAGGGTCTTCATTTCCACAATAACATGGTCAATGATACTGCAAATGAGCAAAATAGAGGTGCTCATACTTCCCATACTTTACAGGAAATTGGTTAAATAATTACATATTGAATAGATCAATAAATACATTAATTTACTTCCAGGTAAATGCTGTGTATTGAGTGTTTTGTAGCATGGGTCTGTGAAGAACCAGTGTCTGCATATAAAATCACTTTATTTAATTAAAAGCTCGATATATCGGCAAACCTGCGTGCTTGAATCTCCTCTTGCTTTGTGACATTCCCGTCCTTTTTGTGCTGCTTTTGCCTGAACAGGTGGAGCTCCTCGGTTACGGCCCGCTGCAGTGGGAACCAGTGAAGCCCAGCGGCCTGCAGATTCTCCTTCCCCCGCTGTCCTTCAGCAAACTGCCGTCCCAGTGGGCCTGGACACTGAAGCTGAAAGGTGCCAACTGAGGGAAAACCGGTCTGATACCACGGCTGACAGGACTGGATCCCATCACATCAAATAGTTTCTTTCTGAAAATTTACAAAAAAAAAGGGACTTTTGCCTTATAAATATATACTGTAATGATTATTTTATATGAAAAAACACATCATGTAGGGAATTGATATTAAAAATGTTCATGTTTTATAAACATTTTGGATGCTCTCGCTCTTGTGTGTAAAGGTGATCACATCAAAACATCTTGAAGTTTTTTTTTTCAGAGTTTTGCACTTTTTTCATTTTTCAAATTATTTTGTGGTGATTTGTAAACTGTTTGGTTTGTTTTGTGTGAATGATCCTATAAAAATAATAAACAAAAATAAATCGTTTCAGAAAACATTTATTTTTACTCTATCTGCTCCTTCCCTCTGGCGCCCCCTGCTGGCCACATGCACGAGGACACTAAATGCCGTTTTAGACATTTTGTTGAACACTAAATGTTTAAAACTAACAAATGCCCTCCTCTGAACACATATGACCCATCAGACCAAGCTGAATGTATATTAATGGAAAGTATAGCCGTAATGAACGGTGAACTCTCATCCTCTGATTGGCAGCAAATCGATTAATAAAAGCGGTTATTGTATTTAATCATTTCACGTTGCTGACACCCCCAGCAGAAGCTGTCACCTGAGATGTTGCGCGCAGTGGAGGGCAGATCACACTGTTGTGTCTGCTCTCTGTTGCACGCCTTTAAGGTGGGAGGTCCCTGTTGTGCAAATGTTCCATGACGTGCAGATGGGGGGCTTGCAAGGGGTTCTCACGTCCATGCAGTCTCCCCCCGCCTTTCCCTGCTCCTCGTCTTGTCCCCGAGCAGGCTTTCCCCAGCCAGGGAGCTGCACATGACTGCAGATCTCCCCCCAAACAAACGGCTAGGAGGATGCAAATCACGTGGAGTCGGATCCGCACAATGTGGTGGACACGCTGCGTGTCTGTCCTCCGATCAGACAAGAAGGGATGTAAGCATGACAAATGACAAGCTGAGACATTTGAAGGTAGGACTACGTGAATAATATACGCACTTGGAAGAAAGAAATATATTAAAAACAGTTTTATGAAAGGTCTGCTGTAGACAGGGTTACCCCCTTTATTGACAATGTGGTTATGGAATTGGATCAAATAAAAATATTTAAATAAAAATTAATATATTTGTCAGTGAAATAACTCTTAGAGTAGTTATGAAATATAATGAACTAATTCCGTTTAGTATTAAGCTCAGTTTCAACATGCAACTTGTGTAGAGGTCTGGAGCCATAAACATGTATGCTGCTTGTAATTTCTCCATTTATTCTCAGGAAAAGGTTTTGGTGATTTCCTTTTAAATGTGTGTAAAAATCAAGGCAAAAATATACCTAATAAGCTTGGAAGTCAGTATTTGTTGTCAGAATAGTTATTCTTTATTACAGCCTGAACCGTCTTGGTGTTTTTTATTTATTTATTCATATTTAGGTTGTTAGGAATATTCTCAGGGCTTCTTAAAGGACTTTTAAAAGCTCTCTGAATGGGTTTCTTTCTGCCTTTTCTCCTGTTCTCTATTTAAACAATCCCACACTGTATTAATAATGTTTACTCCAAGCTGCTCATCACTCCATAAGACCTGTAAGTGTAAGTGATGTTTGCTTCAATTCCTGTGTCCTTTGACCCACTGAAGCCTGATCAGAAATGGCTTCACAGCATTTCTGATCAGGCTTCAGTCTAATCAGCTGAAAGTGACTCTTATGTTTCATGAAAGGACATCACTTTCAAGCCAAACTACAAAATATTGTTGTTTTTAATGCCTAAAATGTGTTTTTTGCCCACTGGTCCAGTTTCCTCATATTTCTCAGGACATACTGAACACCATGTTGGCTCTCTCAAGCTTTTTTCTACATTTTCCTTAAACTCAACTTGGAAAAAGAGATATTTAAGCAGATCAAACTCATTTTGGTACCTTCTGTTAAAGGAAAGAAATAGGAAGAGAGGTGATAGCAAAGAAGAGCTATGGAAAACTGTGTGCTGTGTGTGAGCATCAGAAACATGCGGTGGAAAAATGCAGAAGTGTCACAAAGAGAAAAGGGAGGAAGAGGATAGAAGAGCAAAAAGAAGATTTTTATCTGTTTTCTTTTGTTCAGTTTTTATGTGTATAAAAGACATATTTATTACTGAGCTAATTATCACTTTATTTCTTTAGACATTTAATCAATCTTAAATAAAAATGATCTATTTTTAAATACTCTCTAAAATTGATGACAGGTCTGACAGGAAGAGAAAAGCTGCAGAAACCTCCAGCCAATCAGAAGATCAGGACCAATAAAAGATATTAGAAACATTATGTTTTAATCAGTATTCCCTGTTAAACCTTCTGAAGATATTTTACATCTTATGCATAGCTTTATCTGACAGCTAACTCTTAAAGTAGCCACGTTTACGTGTGTATCTGTGCAAGAAATGCAGCCCCACATTATTACACGTATATAGTAGGGTCGATCCAGCTGAGGCTCATTCGGTCCTCTTATTTCCGCTGTCTTTGTTCTGTAATCTGTGGAAGTAATTATATATGTAGACAGGAACTGGGAAACTGTGACAGACGTTGGCATGGTTGCCATGGAAACACAATATCATGTCAGATTATTTTCAGGTACTGCTGTGATAATGGCATAAACGCGGCTGCCTGTGAGGCTGCCTGAAAGGCACGGCTCAGCGAGGTGGAGGAGGATGAAGTTTTCTGAATGAGCCGATGCATCAGGTGAAAAGTGGAGGCCGCCATACTTCCGGCCATGTTTGTTTTTCTTCCTTTTATGCTGTTATGCGTTCATATCGTCCTCATCGTTCAAGCTGCAGGCTTGTGGTTTCCCCTTTCAGGAGTATCTCAGCCAAACATATGACCACCACTACAGACAGCAGGGAGGAAAACCTCATTCCTTCCATTCATAGACACCCCCCCTACCCCCTTCCTCCTGCCATCACTTTTACCACTAATATCATTTGAGGCCTGCTTGCAGTCGGGGGCATGTGTGGCATTCAATCACATGCAAATTTGAAACAAATCTGAGCCAGTCGGCAGGCTGTGGTGTAGCTGCAGATAGTGGAAATGCCAAGCCGTGTGTGGAACATCCTGGGGGACAGACCATTATATTTATAGAGACGAGCGACTTGACCTTCACTGCACAGAGTATCAGCCATTTTAGTGCCGCTTCTCTAGACACTGAATGCAGCATAATGGATCTCAGCTGCAGTGCAGTTAGTTAGCCTAAACTTCATCTTTGGCTTGTTAGCGGCTATATCTAATAATAGCGCTCTGTAATTCCATACTGTGGAGAGTTAGTCAATACACAGACTATACATTCACCAATTCTCTGTGTGTGTGTGCTTTGCTGCACAGCAGATCAACACTTCCCCATTTTGGGAAGTATCCTGAACTCAGCGGTGAAGTTCAGCTGCAAGTGGTTACATAAGTCTCGAGCCTTTGTTCTGCTGCGTAAGCCTAAGAGTAGGATCTCTGTTAAAAATGTCTGAGCCACAGAAAGCACAGCTGGAGCCGACCCAAAGCCAAGCACTCCTATTCATAGGGGTGCCCAGTTGTTCTCACCCCACTAGCACAGAGTGAAACTGAAGAGGATGGTCAAAGCGGGTGAATTATTTATAGTTGTGTAAATTTCATTGTGTTGAGAGGACAGAGTTCCCCGCAGATGAGTGAATGTAAATCTGTTTGCAATCAGGTGGAGTTTGAAGCAGGGACAGACACAAATGGGACAAGACTGAAATGAAAGGAAAAGTAGCCTGGAACATCCTGGTAATGCTTAAAATAACCCCATAGGCTATATGTAGAGCAGCACGGCCTATATATACATCTATAGTATGACAATGCCGAACTTTTACTGAGTCTGTTGTAACATGTTAAATCACTATATCCTGTGTCTTCAGTCTGGGTTCAGGCTCTTCTTGTTTTCTGCAAACTCAGAGGAAGTTGCTGCGTTCCTGTCGAGGCTGTGTTAAATTAAATCCAACCCGTGCATCTCATTCACAGGAGGAGGTTTTGCAGCTGCACATAATCTGCATTATTGTCCTGTTTTTTCTCTCCCCGTGTTAATGACACCCCTCATCACGACTCTCCATTCACAAAGCAGATCCTGTCGTGACGGGAAGAACTGGCTCTGAACAGGCTGTGGGTGTCTCAGAATTCACAGAACAAGTCTAATTTCTGCAGCCGCCTCACAACCCGCCACATGCTGTCTTTCATTGAGTCCCTCTCAGTATACGCTCTGAATAGGCTCGCCTTGTAGGAAATGTACATTCAGAGATGCAGCACCATGTGATTAGTCTTTCAGCATCCCCTTTGCATCCTCTGCTCTGCATACTATTCTCCATTTTAAAAAGAAAGCGTTCCTTAATGCATGCATCTCCCTGGATGTGTGTCAGCATCCAAATACCAGGTGAAAAAACATGGCTGAAACAGAGGATGAATGAATAATGTCGATGTAAAAGGTGATATTTTGGATCTTTGGATCATGACTCTCCACTGTGTGTGTGCAGTGAGGCAGCTGCTGCGTTGCTTTTAAGCACACACACACACAGAGGGGAGAGAGAGGAAAAGCGTCCTTAAACGTGGGCTGTTGTGTAATCCTTCCCAGGGCCCCTTTGCTATTTTTGTGCCTGGGTCCGCACGTCACGGTTGGGTATTTTCTCTGGTGACTAGCTCGCATCAATAGATCTTCTAATGTACACCCAGTCGGCCAGCAGCTTCGTGACTGATGGGACTTTACCTTGCTGATTTCTTTTACTATTATCACTACCCGGACACGAGGAGAATGGAGAAACGGACTATGCAGTATGAGGAATGTCACATGTGACTGCCGATATGGGACAGGGGACTATTCAAATGTCAGGTTTGTATGAGGATTACATTTGATATCTGAATGTCAGCTGCTGTAGGAGCCGAGGCTTTTCCCCACCAGGCTGTGTGCTTTGTGTCATTGTGGTCGTAGAGAGAGCTGTTGATTCATTCTGCTGTGAGAGCAACACAGAGGATATTTACCATCCAGCTTCTTTTCAAGCCAGTCATCTCCTTATGATATTTATGGAGTGGTTGTCAGCGTGAGACCTCATGCCTGTTTCCTTTAATGGCCAACTTAGCCTCTAATGATGTAATGCAGCGACATAACGATGCTCTCCGTGGCCCTCATTTGTTTGCTTATTGTTTTCTCTCACAGCAGTCAGGGATGTGCTTCCCCCTCCTGCCACCAATGTCTGCTATTCTAATAAACATCCCCACGGAGTTGTATCTCCATCCATGTGGACATACTGTACCACACTCAGCCCACATTCCCCCCCGAAACACACCTACTGCCACCCACCTGCCTCCTGTTGTTGCGCGTCATTGCTGCTGTGTCATATATTTTTAGAAAAGGTGTGAGCTTGATGGAAATTTGCAGGAAAACCAAGCAAAAAAAGTCAGACCTGTCAATGAATCTGAATGTGTTTCTACTCCGCCGTGCTCAGTTCAAAGGTATGCATTGTTTCTGAGGGTCTTATCTCATTGTCACTCGGCACTCATATACCCCTCTCCTCCTCTCATGGCTCACAGAGGATGGAAACTAAGCAATGAGGTCACCTTGAAAGGGAGCTCCCTCCCAGGCCTCTGAATGATGTTACACCCCCAGGCACCCCACTTAGTTTACCTCTGTAAACCTCCCCACTGAAGCGTGGATCATTCTAATCTATCCCACCCCTCCCCTTACCATCCTTCACAGGTTTTGCTGTAACCTACAGTAGAAAGACTCCTTAAATCTGTCTGAAGCAGAGCTGCTGGATGGTAAAGGGGCTTAAGAGGGAAAACCTGCTTTCGGGCATCTCTCAGCATCTCAAGAGTCACCTTGATTTCTCATCCAGTGGTTTGTGCTCGAGCAGTGTGCTAACAAAGAAAGCAGGAGAGGGAGAGCAGGAGAGTTGGAGAATGTCCTAATTAAGGGGAACTCAGAGGGTTTGAACCAGATAATCTTATATAACCTCGTTAGGGAGGACACAGCGTTTGATACTGAGAAGATGGAAACGACATGTCCTCAGATACCCATGTCCTGTGATATAAAGCGAAGGTGTATCAGCACAAACCAGCTCCCTGTAACCACAGCCGTGATGATGCTTCCTGCTGGAGTCGGGCATGTTTACGTACAGTACTGCATGTGGTCCTGTGCAGATCAATATGCAGATGACACCAGTAACTCAGGCAGGTGTGAAGGTTTCAGTCCAACAAGAAACAGCCCAGTTAAGGACAGGCTTTGCAGAAAAGATGCAGATAAACTGGTCATGGTTTATTTCCTGTGTGAGCACTGACATGTATGGCCAGTCTTACTGCGACAAATGGAGTGAGAGAGGGAACCAGAGCAAACATTTGTGATGCAGAAATAGTTTTAATGTCTGAGTTTTCATCACTTCCTGTGGAGATATATGTGTCTGCAGGTCCACTCAGAAAGTTACTGGAACGTGTCCAGATCTTTTCCTTCAGCAAAGTAAGCAAACAACAATGCAAATATCATGACTATCTGAGGAAAACAAATTCCACTAAGTAAGCTAAAGTAGGTAAAAGTAGTTTGGTCTCTCTCCCTCACTGATTCTGAATGTATAAAACCATTAGAAAACTTCAATGTGTCAGCATTTTATAATGGTTAACTTGCTGATCTGAAGCACTTTGTGTCCAGTTTTGCATTAGCAAACACAAAGTCTATTTTTTTTAGTCTTTGTAGAAAGTACAAGATAATTTCTTCCTTACAGAGATGAGTCATATCAGCATTTATACAGGAAAACAGTCTGAACAAATTCATCCTCTTAATGTGAACCTGATTACACACAAGATGTTGTGCGTTACAGACGTTTTACATCACCCACCGTGTAAATGCTTCATCTTAGAGTGAAGTAAAGCTGTCACATAAATGTAGGAAATACAGCAGAGTATTTACCCTGTTAGCTGCAGCGAATATAAAAACTCTGAAGCACCAGAGGATATGTAGGATGAATACAAGACTGTTGTAAATATAGATAAAGAACTGATGCTGGAATTGTTTTACTCATTTCCCATTCAGCCTCTTGCTCTTATACACAAATACACACACTTAAAATAAACAAGCCATTTATGACACATACTGCAGTACTGGCACGCACATTCATTGGGTTTCGGGAAATTTAGGGCGTCTGCCAGGGTTGACATGAGGTACCTTTGCAAAGAGGTCATTTTTTCCACTCACGCTGTGATGGAGCTCATTATGAATTTTATACTCCAGTTTAATCAGAGGGACGTTTGGGAAACAGCTTTGAATAGCTCTAACTTTCAGGCATGTGGACTTTTTTACGCTACCTTTTCTTCGCTTTTACAGCTCACTTAATAGATGTTTATATGCTTGTATTTTACATAAAAGCATCCATATTAAGGCTTTCTAACTCTCTTTTCTTTCTCGTTTCTTTCAGATGACCCTTCCCTGCTTCTCACATACATGTTAAAATCACTACAGTTACATAACCGATATCACCCTTGAAAACTGATCACGAAGGAAGTGACATTGGATTCATGGAGTCACTTGAAACTGCTGAAAGGGCGAGGAGCTCCTCCGAGGGTCAGGACAGAAATGCTGCACAGAAAACAGGCACGTCAGACGCTGCACACACAAAGAGAAGACCATCACCAGTGAAGCTGGAAGCCAAATGGGGGTACCGCCAGCAAGAAGAAGCTCCGAGCAGAGATGCGTGTGTTTTTAAAGAAATGGCTGACTCAGGGAAATCTCTGCAATTAGAAGATCCGGTCTCTCAAACCCAGTCCACAAGCCATCAAGACTATGAGGCATCTTCATTTCCACAACAGTCCACCAAACCCTTTCCTGTTGGCAGGCGGAAAGTTTCGGCACAGTCACCAGGACCCACAGCTCAAAGGAAGTCTCCTGCTTCACCTGAAGTCCAGCAGCAGTGCTCCCATTCAGGGATGGCTCAGCTGTCAGAGGTGGCGTCCAAGGTGGAGCAGAAGCCTCAAAAACCAGGGAAATACATTTGTGATTATTGTGGAAGGGCGTGTGCCAAACCCAGCGTGCTCAAGAAACATATCCGCTCGCACACTGGAGAACGGCCTTATCCATGCATCCCCTGTGGATTCTCCTTCAAAACCAAGAGTAACCTCTACAAACACAGAAAGTCCCATGCTCACTCTGTTAAAGCTGGAACGGTGCCATTCTCAGAACTTGGTTCTTACAATGCCAACACAGACCAGGGGTCTTTTGAAGGGGAAGGAGAGTTATTCTCTGATGCTGAGCAAAGCACAGACACGGACGAGGACACTCTTAATGACCCGCTGCTGCTGCTGGACTCTCCAATGGAGGGATCAGATAACACTGCTGTAAAAGTACTAAATCTCATAGCTCAGAAAAAGGGAGCCACGTCAATTTCAGCTCAGGATGGTCCATCCCAACAGCAAGAAATCAATGCACCTGCTGTCACGGTCGAGGCTAGTCGTGCCATTCAATCTTGCACGATCAAGCAGAGGCTTGCACTTCGACTTTCTGAAAAAAGAAGCAGCGACTCTGAGCACAATCTGTCACTCCCGAGTCAGTCCAGCAAGGGCAGCACCGACTCAGGCTACTTCTCACGCTCTGAGAGCTCAGAGCACCAGACCGGCCCTCCAAACACTAATGCAAAGTCCTATCAAGAGATCATGTTTGGAAAGTGTTATCGGCCAAGCCCCAAACAGGCGTCAGCTTTTGTGGCTTGCAGTGAATACACTAGGCAAGGCTCAGAAAAAGGCGTGTCTCGTGTTTTCACCCAAGAAAAAGACACAGTTGAGTCAATCAAAATCAACAGTAAATCATTCACAAGGGAGGAGATAAAAGAGCCAGACTCAGATGCTGGCTCCGACATGGGGCCTCTGATCAGAAGCAACTCAATGCCAACATCCTCAGCAGTGTGCCTGACTATGCCACAAGCCCTCAGAGGCAGCCACTCGTTTGATGAGAGAGCAAGCACTGGGGGCATGAGGAGACTCAGGCGGCAAGCTGCTTTTGAGCTATCTGCACATGATGGCCACACAGACACCGACAGTCATGGAAAGATGAGCGAAAGTGGCATTTTACCCTCAGGACTGGAAATGGAAAACTACGCCTCTGTGGTGCCGAGTATGAGCCATCAGAAACATGCGATGGAACTGGCAACACGGAAGCGTCGCAAAGAGAAAAGGGAGGAAGAGGATTTGCCAGTTCAGTATGAGTGTTATCATGAGCAGTGTGAGGAAATGTTTGATCCAAGCAAGGACTATGATTTAAAACAAGCTGCTATGGGCATTATGGCTTTAGGGAGAGGACATTTGGACAGGTGTGACATGGACATATCAATGAACTCTGATACGCCAGGTCGAAAAACCTTAGGGAATGTAATTTCTGTTATCCAACACACAAACTCAATAAACAGGCCGCACTCTGAACTGTCCGAATCTTACAAATATCATGCTCAGAGATTTGAAAATATGTCTTCTTTCCAAGCAATGGAGGGAAGTGAATCCCAGGAGATGGAAAGTGACAGTAGATTAGGGGAGCCAGATCAGCTGGGGCCCAAACTAGTCCGGCAACCCAACATACAAGTCCCAGAAATCAGAGTGACGGTGGAGCCTGACAGTCCAGAAAAAGCTCCAGAAGTGCAGGTGAAGGAGCCGGAGAAGCACGTGGAGGAGTTTCAGTGGCCTCAAAGGAGCGAAACTTTAGCACAATTCCCTCCGGAGAAGCTCCCTCCAAAGAAGAAAAGGCTTCGCTTGGCTGAAATCGAGCACTCCTCTGGTGAATCTAGCTTTGAGTCTGCCTGCACTAGCCTCTCCCGCAGTCCGAGCCAAGACAGCAACTTATCTTATAGCTCCACTTTTTCATTTGACAGGGAGGAGAGCCTGAAATCAGTCTCTCCAGCCAGGCAGGATGAATTTGGCAAGCCGCTGGAGCTCTTAGCTGTTCCGGGGAGCGGGCACTCCCTCTCCGTGCTCAACCAGCGCCAGCAGCATGAAATGAGACGCTCCTCCTCCGAGCAGGCGCCTTGCAACTTGCGCAAGGAGTTCCCAGAGGTACGCAGCATATCATTTGACTATGGCAGCCTTTCTCCAACATCCAAAGTTAGACACGTGGACATCAGTGCTCTGAAGGAGAGAAGGAGGGGAAACTTAGTGCGACAAGAGTCGCTGAATATGGATACTGAAGTAACACAAGTACCATCACAAGTGCTTCCACAGTACCTCAGCAGCGCCTCCCCTCCATTCACGGCAGCCATGTTTCTGCCGCAGAGTTTGCCGATATTTTCTACTGGGAATACATTTCCCCAGCTGCCTCATCCGAGCCTGTTGGTACCTGTTAGAATCCAGACTCACGTGCCACCTCTTGGCAGTATCACATACACATCAGTATCACAGATCTTTGACAATCACTATGACAGCATTAGCGCTACTCTATCCATCCTCCAGAGTAAAGCTTCACGGTTGTCTGGAAATATAGATCCTCATAATGCTTCAGCTCACACAAAACCGCCTACAGCTCACGCCCTCAACGTTGAAGCCCTGGATTTGTCATCAGCTAAGCTCAAGACAGGGATTCCTCTGTCTCTGACCTCTAGAACAATCTCGACGACCAATGCCTCCAGTGGTGGCACAAACAAACGGATACTGTCTCCTGCCAGCAGCCTGGACCTGTTCATGGAGGTCAAGCAGCAAAAACGAGTGAAAGAGGAGCGAATGTTTGGGCAAATTGTTGAAGAGCTGAGCGCAGTGGAGCTGGGAAAATGCAACTTTGGTGAAGATAAGGGGCGCAGGACAGAAATGCAGGGTGCATCAACGCCTCATGGTCAGGGCGACACGCGTAAGGCTTCATTTATCACACTTCACCATCAAGCGCCCAAAGCTGCCGAACACGGAGTCGAGACCGCTATGGATAGCAGCTCCCTCGAAACAAGCCCACCGCCTTTCTCCATCATATCAGAAGGAACGCAGATGGACACGACGACACAGCTGGTTACCAGTCAAGAAGTCCTGATCTCAGACTCGGAGCATTTGAGAATCTTCTCCCAGTTACCAAGTCTTCGCACGACGACGGGCGTAAGCTGGTGTTATCTGAACTACACCAAGCCGAGCTGCTCCCACAGCAACGCCCCCTTCACCTCTGTGTACGCCGCCTGGTGTGTGAGCTCCCACAATCCCAACCCTCTGGAATTGAGCACCAGCGCCGCTCTGGCTCTGCTGCGGTCCAGACAGAGAGGAGGCAAGGTTATATACACCGTGGCCGCCATGTGTCAACCTGGCACGGGGAAACTGGTTTCCTCCCTCATCCTCTGGAGGCAGAGCATGAAACAGGTGAGAAGTTGAGGGTAAAACGCTCCTTTTACCACATTTACCTGGAGCTACTAATTTCATCAGTTCATATAAATGATTAAATACAACTGTTTCTTTTTGGCAGTGAAGGTTTCAGCTAGAGATATTTGTGATGCAGGAGGTTTGAAGGACATTAGTACCCAGAATTTGGCAAATGGCAGACTTTAATCACTTGGCAGAACATCCCTTGGAAAATGTCTGACAAGAGCATTCGCCTTCTGCTGATTATAATGCTTCGCTTTGATTCATCGCTTATGTTGCACAACATACACTAGATAAAAATAGATTTATAGTCCGGTGAATGCACACTGCTTTTCCCCTTTCACAAGCCTAATTCATGTTTGCACAACACGCAGTGTAATACCACGTGCGACACATAATATTGGAAGCATCGTGTTTCACTGTCGATAAGGTGTCCACTTAAAATGGGTGTTAACATGGTGCATGTTCGTCTGATTCAGCTGCAGAGGAAACCGGAGCCCAAAGAGGTGGACATCACCTACGGGAAGAAGGTGAAAGACATCAGCTGCAGAGCCAAAACGGCCAAGGAGGATTGGAGAGAGAGGGAGGCCTCCGCTGCTCAGGCGGTGCCAACACGAATTAAGATTTTTGAGGGAGGGTCAGTGTCGTTTCTGCTGACTTGAAGCATCAACTTATGCCTATTTTATAAAGCTGAACAAATAAAAATAGTGTTTTTTTTTCCTCTCAGGTACAAGTCTAATGAAGACTATGTTTATGTGAGAGGTCGAGGCCGGGGGAAATACATTTGTGAGGAGTGTGGAATCCGTTGTAAGAAGCCAAGCATGCTGAAAAAACACATCCGGACGCATACAGATGTGCGGCCGTACATCTGCAGGGTTTGCAACTTTGCCTTCAAAACTAAAGGTGGGGATTTTTAATCATAAAGACAAGTGACTTAGTAGCTAACAGGATGATGCAAAAAGAAAGTCTTACGTACCTTGAGTTTTGAGTCCTGTGAGTTAACATTTGTGTGGAAAAAATGTGTGCTAAATTTAAATAAATAAGGAATAAATATAGAACCTGCAGCAGAAGGCGGGGGGTTTGTGCTGCTGGTGTCACAATGCTGCATCCCCAAGCCTTTGTGCAAAATCAGCAACTCTATTTCTTTCTCCACTTTCTTTTGTGGGTAGCCTTTAACGAGGGATTTTCTGCAGTCTGAAACACAACTTCTGCTAAAACAAATATTTGTTTTATGCCTACAGGAAATCTGACCAAACACATGAAGTCAAAGGCGCACATGAAGAAATGCATGGAGCTGGGAGTGTCAGTGACGATGGATGACACAGAGATACTGGAACATGGTGAGAAGGGGTTCATGTATCCTGCATATCTGTTGGTTTTGCAATGAACTTGGCTCAACAGGTGTTTTTCTCCTTTGAAGTAGACGACATCCAGCAGGAATCCAAGCCAGAGGTAGCAGCAACCACTAAGCATCAGTTCTCAGATGCTGAGGACTCTGATGGGATGGATGAGGAAGCTGATGAAATTGATGAGGAGGATGATGAAGAGGATGACTACGAGGGGGATTCCACCCCAAAGTTGCTTTCAAGAAGCGCAAGTCCACAGTGTGGAGTTACCTCGCTGTCAGTTACGACCGCGGTCCACGGCTGCTCCCTCGCATCTCTGCCCGGATCCTCCGCCAAGCGATCGGGCTCAGATCATCATCCTGCCCTCACGGCCGACCAGAGAGAGAAGTCTGTGGATGAAGACTCTCTGACCATGTTGTCTCCAGACCAGACCAACCTTCTCTTTGACCCTTACTCTTCGTGTCTGCTCTCTCCTGGCTGGGAGTCTCCCATTAGGGAGCCCTCCCCTTCACGTCTGCGCTATCCATCACCAAGACGAGAGCTTTCCCCACGAGGTCGCTCCTCTCCAAGATGGGATAACTCTCCATTAAGGCCCGGCTCCCCTGGTTTTAAATCCATCCAGCACCCTTACCCAGTCTCCATGGAACGACCCTTGTCTCCCGGATCGGAGCTTGCTGGGAAGCGAGAATCGTCAGTGAGGGGCAGGCAGAGGGTTGTGTTGAGGGCTGTATCACCACGCAGAGGCTCGCACCACCAACACAAAGGCAGTGGCGACAAAATCCGACATCAAGTAAAGATAGAGATGGCCCAGCAGCAAGGGACTTTTGAAATGGAAATGGTGTGTACCACTTTGCATTTTTTACCCTTTGGTTTCCAAAAAGCTTCGTTACAAACTAATAAAACTTGGTAATGTTGAACAATCTTTAACCTTAATGTGTTATTTTAAATTGTGCAAACACTGTTAAATTGAGCAAATATGTTGTAACAGAGGGAATGTAATGGCTTATAATTATGCATGCACATATAATAGCTATCATGCTGTAATTCACCAGTATGGGGCATTTTAGCGACCAGTTTGACCAGATGTAAGGACACTGGGGCAACAGATGCACATTTTATAGAAGATTTTGCTTTTTTTTCCACCATGATTCTAATTCTTTAGTTGGCGATGTTGAAGCTGCACCTAATGCTGCCAGTTATGTCGTTTCAGGATCAAAGGAGCAGCTTGGCTCCAGCTCCGCCTGGTGCTGCCAGTTCTCATTACCAGAACATCCTCAGCCACCTTCCTCTTCACTCCCAACAGCAGGCCTACACTTTGCTCCCTGTCGTTCCTGTCGGAGGGCTCCAGATGTTGCACTCCCCAACCTCCCCCAGCACCGATGTCAGTCCCTCTCCGGCGCAGAGTCCCCAGAGCAGCGAAGGTCAGCGCTGCAGCAGCGGGGAAGGATCTGTCCATGGGCCTGAGATGAGCAGAGAGGACATCAGAGGCTGTCAGACCGCTCGCGAGAAAAGCCCCGACCCCGATGTCAAGGACATCAGACAGGAAGCGAGCGTCCAGACCTGCTTAAAAGCCATCGCCTCCCTGAAAATTACCACAGAGGACCCTCATTAAGACACTTTTTTGTGTCCCTTTGGTTTGTTCGAGAAACAGATGCCCTCTCTGCCACGCTTGCAACTGTCAACGTCACATTAAGGCACATAAACTCATCTTTATCCAGCTGGAGGCAATATGATAACACATGGCCTGGTCTTGTAGGATCAAACCTTGTGAAGGAGAACCCCAACCCTGTCTGATGTGCTCTCCTCTGCAGAGGCTTTGTTAGTGAGCAAGCAGCACGAGTAAGAGCAAGAATCATTATTGGGTGCAGGTGCAATATGAAAAGATATTATTGCTAATATGCCTTTGTCTGACATAGTAGTTTGCGTAAAATTGCACATAAATTATATTTATGGATCTTGTACAGATGTCCTTCACATATAATCCTTCTTAGATGCATACAAACAGTGTATTTTACGGTGTGTACTTTGAAAATCGACTGTTGTTAATGTAATCATATCAAGGTGTGATGCAGTAGTGCAGTAACTAAAGACTATTTATAAGGGGAAATGTATGTGTATTCTGAAAAAGTCTGACCAAATTTTAAGTAGATGCTTCTTGTGCAGTTTGGTGCTTCTGATCAAGCGGCCAGGATCTGTGCCTTTTTATTTCTTTCTTTTGTTGCTCTTAATCTCTCTACCATCGGATGGGGTACGGAAACCGAGAACTTGATTCCGAAGCGGCTGCGCTTCTCCGAGAGTTTGCTCAAAGGGAAGCGTTTTCTTTCTTGTTCCGTCTGTTCACGCTAACAAGCGGATGCAGCTCGATTTATGTGCAACACTCTTTAAAAGTTTCCTATGTTGCATTTTTCTTAATGTTGTGGTTTTTAACTTGGTAAACATGCATGGGATTTGCTATTGCACACAAATAGAGGAAGTAACTATGTAATTATCAATACTGTAAGATGTATTTATATATTAGAACATAAGCACTTATTGATACTGGTAAACATTTGACTACTATTTATATGGTATATCTGTACTTATGCAGCAGTGATGCAGTTATGCAGTGAGCCACGCCGGCATTGCTTTTGATCTCATGTCTTTGCTTTGATTAAACAGACTGCTTGTTTTCTTGCCTATACAGACGACCATAAGCATTTTTTAAATATGAGTTTTAAAGATGCACTTTCATCCTCTCATCTTTGATGTTTGTACTGACATGGATTTTGGGAAAGAGGGAGTAAAACATGTCTTGTTGTTTTGTGGTTTTAATACATTCCAGTTGTGTTTTCTTTTCTTTTTTTCACATATTTCTCAGTGTGAAACATGTTGGATATAAATTCAAGGGGCTACGGTGATCAGCCAACAGTAAATTATTGCATTTTGACATCTAACTGGAATTTTATTTTATCCCACTTACTGCAAGTTATACTAAAGGAACGATGTTAACAGCTTTGGTTGCACAAAATTTAAGTAACCATCTACCAAATACATCCCCTTTTCTCTGTAAATAAACACACACACATA
>JBAMIG010000021.1:17103769-17119342 GCA_037177335.1 Kiunga ballochi
TGCGAAATATTCCTAAGAATATTATACTTTATATACATATATATATATATATATATATGTATATATATATATATATATATATATATATATATATATGTATATTGCTAAAGGAACAAATAGAAACTTTATATTTAAAAAACTGGATTTTTCCTATTGCTTGTTCATAGGTTTAGTGTTTAAAGATTAAATAAAGTTTTTCTATAACAGAACTTTTCTTAAGCATCTGTGAAAATAAAAATGGGTCTGGATACGATAACATTTGAAAAGAAAGCCGAGAAGCAGACTAGTTGAGGCCGTGTTCACAATGTTACAACAAAATTTGTGCCCATGGCCACAATTCTACATTTTGCTGCATAAAACATGTTTTACAAGACGAGCGAGGCTTGAAAGCACTAATAAGATGAATAAGAAAACCTTAGGCTCTAAATGGGGAAATTGTCATTTGAGTTCATTATAATGAGAACCTCACGAGTCGAAAAGTGACATTAGTGATAAACTAAAAATTCAATTTATAACAAATTCTTCATCAGATTTTTAACATTTTTTCCTTGTTTGTCTTTTAAGATGTTTATGTAGAGAAATGTGTGCACGCGGTCACAGATTCTGATGTGTCGCAGATGTTGTTGTAACACGTGTACTGTCCTGGTTTAAAGTAAAACAAAGATTTGCAGCCTTGATGCTAAATTTAACCAGAAAAAATGTCAAAGTCAAACCAACTTTACCAACAACTTGCTTTAGTCTTGAGGAATGCATAGAGTTGTCTTATTAATATGTTATAACTGTTAAGGTGTTGTGGGAAACTTATGTAAAGATTATATAAAGAGAAGTATATTGTACTGACTCCAGGAAGAATAGCTGTACTATAAATCTAATGGAGATCAATGTAAATGCAAACACACTGGCTTTGTGATGGACTGGTATCCCATCCAGGGTCAACCCTGGTTTTTGCCTGAGAGCCTCTGGGATAGGCTCCAGATGCCCTGAATGCATCAGAGGAAGATGGTTGTGTAGATAGATGGATATTCAGGGCTGAAGACGTAATGTTTTGATGCAGCTTTTACCTTTTTGATGGTGAAGATCTACTGAGAAGCAGGTTGTTATGCAGTGACAGATCTGGAAATGTTTGGTGGTAGAGCAATGTAAACATTTCTGTTATATTTGTCATCAGCACTATCTGGATCTAGATTCAGACTGAGCGTGGTTTTCTTTTTGTAAAAACAACATTTTTTAAAAAAGCTTGTAGAGGGAAATACTCTAATTGTGTTCTGTACTTGATTTGCTTACCTGCCCTGTAAAGGTATCCTGGCACTAGGTTAGGAGAAGAACATTAATGTAACACAGGGTATGACTGACCAACCAATAAGATTTGAAATTATCTTAGTGCTCAGGTATGCAATACTTCCAATGGAGGAGGGTGGGACGAGTCCATGAAGGAAGCTGGGTCAGCTCATTTCAGTAGTGACTATCTGTGACAAAGTCCTAAACAGGCCAAGTAGCTTGTGGAGAGGTCTTCGCTGGACTGTTGTGGTTCTAAGACGCCATTATTTCTCCTCCTGGGCAAAGCCCACATGTCCCCCTCCAAGCACAACTTGGCACCAGAGCATTATGTGTTTGCTGCTTAAATAGAGCAGCAGTTTACACCTGGTACACCTACACAAACACTCCCACTGCAAACCACACAAAAGATTTTTAAAAAACGTGTATGATACAACTCTACCCAGTCACATCAACCTAGCTTCTAACTATAGACACACCAAGGCGTATTGGAAGATTTTTGGACAAAAAAGAAAATCTGATTTTTAGGTTTGTTTCAGCTGAAAGGGTAACAAAAACACCCACTGAAATCAAATATCCAACTTTAGAAGTTTGAGAAAAGTCACTGACTGCAACATCCCCCAGTAAAGATAATGGCTAATTCCCAGCTCCAACACTCCATAATCACCTGGCCTCCTCCTCCATATTCCAGCTGTTTCTCACAGACAGTGGAAGCAACAAATCACAGCAGCACAGCATCAAAGAAGTGTTGCACCGCAGGAGTGATGACCCTTAGATGGAAAGATGAGGCAAATAACTGGTTTTGTTGTTGCTGAACGCTCTTGTGTGTGGCGTTCCTTGATCTTACAACACACACACTGTAAAATAAAAATAATTGACAAACACAGTGTTTGTTTCTCTGTATTGGCCCTGTGATGGACTGGTGACCTGTCCAAGGTGTCACCCTCCTCTCAGCCGTTGATTGCTGGGATATTCTCCAACTGCCCATGACCCTGAATTGGATGAAGCGGTATGGGAAATAAATGGATGGATGCAACACAGTTCTACATATAATATTTCACTCATGTCAAATTTGTTATCCTCATCATAATATCACTAGTTGACTAGTTGACTTCTAAAACCAGCTAAGAAATCCCGTCCCGAGTTAGTATCTAACCCATTTGTATCTTTTAACTTCTCATTGGAATTATTCAAGCAGAAAACCTGTGAGTCCCTATTAAATCTCAGGCAGCTGGCCGATTCTGTCATTTAGTGGTTTAAATAGTGGACGGCATCATGACATTATTCATCTGGCGTGTCCTGTTATGTTATCATAAACATAGCTGGGCGTTAATGCATGTGCATGTTTCTGAATTTAAATCAATGTTCACAGCTTGGTAAAAAAAAAGAGTGGTTGTTCAGTTGCTATTAGAATATAATTAGACCATTCATTTCTATATTTGCATGTTGCAAAAGAACGCAAGTTGGGTTTGGATGAAAGACCTCTGCTTGTACAACTGAGCTGGAAATCAGACAACAGAGAAGGACGTTTTGTGCTACAGAAAGACAAGGACAGTTTGGAGGTAAATATCTAATCTGAAATACTGAACAATAACAGTGATTTATATCTTGTATGTGGCATAAATCTGCATCACGTTTCTTGTTGGAAAATGAAGGAAAGCTGTCACGAGAAGGAAAAAGGAGGCGTTATTCAATCCTTTAAGAGGACACTGTCGCGAAAAGGGAAGACAAAAGAGAAGAGCAAAACCAGTGCAGAGGATGAGAACAGGTAAAATGTTCGCCTAATTTCTGGCTGCTGATGTTTCAGGCCTGCTATGCTAAAGATTAACATCCTCATTAAAATCCAGATCAACAGAAGACCTACTGAACAACACAGAGACACAAAAACAGTGCAAAGAGAAGGAACAGGAGCACAGGCAGCCTCCTGAGAGTAAGTCACACTGATTCCATGCTGCATAAACCAATGTGTAAATTGTCAAGACGCAGGATTTCACACATTTCTGTTGTTTCAGCTCAGCCCAGATTACCCATAGAAATTCACTTCAGTGAGAATGGTGAGTGTGAAACAGAACCACACCTTATCTTCATCGTGTGATTTTCTTCTTTTTATTTTCTCATTAGTTTCATGCTCCCAGTTGACAGTAGTTACCTCCCCGCCTCATAATGTCATCCTGTTCTGCCCCCTGCTGGTGCTTTTCACACTGCAGCCGAGGAGCCCTTCCTGTCTGCAGTCATTAATTACACCAACAGCTCCACGGTTCATTTTAAGCTTTCACCAGCTTACATCCTCTATGCTGCGGGTCGGTTTGCTCTGCAACGCTATCTCACTCGAGGCTCTCCATCTTCTGAACACACACATCGTGCAGCTTTAATCACAAACACAATGGTGACCATGACAGGGAAGGTCATACAGGCAAGTTTCTAGAAACTTTTCTCACTTTTCTGTTTATTTATAAGTGTCTGTTTGTTTGAGATGAGTCATTTTAAAATGATTATAAGTTGATATAATGCTGCAATTTGAGTGTCTGCTTCTCCAGAGGCAGGAAGACATCGCCGGGGCCCTCGCCTTCTGGATGGCTAATTCCTCTGAGCTGCTGAACTTCCTCAAACAGGACAAAGATCTCAGTCTGCTTACAAAGAAAAGTCAGCTGGACCTGGCCCATCAGGTGCACAAGGCCTACAGGTACACATGTGACCATCACAGAGATCAAATCCCACTACAGATCCATTAAGTCCATGTAGACTCAGCAGTCACTTTGTTAGGTCAACCAATCACATGGCAGCCACATTAGGTCAAGTAGAAATGGTCAAGGTGACTTACTGAATTGGAGAAAAAAATCATTGTCTGGATCACAATGTCTTGCTGCTGTCAGAGGAGAACGGGCAGACTGGTGTGAGGAAGTCAAAGGCAAAATGAGTAGTAAGCCATCTCTGTAGCAGAAAGTTGACTCAGACTCACCAAAACTCGATATAAGCACGGTTTAGCATCTTCTGATGACTCCTCCATGATTCACCATGCCACAAAGCTCTTTTGAACATGAGTCCATTAAACCCCAATGGCCTCCACAGTCACCAGATCTCAGTGCCACAGAGCTGCTTTGGGATGTGGTGGAACAGGAGATTCTCATGCAACTGTGTTGCTATCACATCCATAATGAGCTAAAATCCTCAAGCAATGTGTGACGGTCAGGTAAAAGTGGGTCCAACCTGGCACCAGTGGCATGTAGATACAACCATTTCCAGAAAACAGTGAGGATGATGCATTTGACATTATATAGAGCCATTACTAAAGCCAGTTTCGCACCTGCTCCGTTTCACATGTGAATCATGTTGTGTGAGAGTGGGTTGGTGTTATCTTGCTGAAATAATAAGAACTTCAGTGAAAACGATGTCACAGATGTTAAAGCCTACGTATAATGTTCAGCAGTAAATCCAGCATTTGTTCATGTTTACATTACATCCACTAATGCCTCTACAATATCCCTAAACCTTGATTTTAATATATAAAACAGAATTGTATAGAAGAATAATTTAACATAACTCTGTTACCTGCTTTATTATCTGTTTTTATTCCCTACAGTTTCCTGCTGAAGTGTCTACAGAACGTGCTAAGAAGACATTTACCTACCTTTCTGGTTGATCCTGAGCAACATGGTACACTGCCGGCCGGAATAGGTATGTTGCTCCTTTTTGCAGGGTTTATTAATACTGTAATCGCAACACCTGGTAGTGTAGCTTCCGCCTTTGTCTCGTTGTTACAGAGATGGTGCTGAACACCTTGATGAACACCATGTCACTTTTACGCCGCTGTCGGGTCAACCCTGCCCTCACCATTCAGCTCTTCTCCCAGCTCTTCCATTTCATCAGCATTTGGCTTTTTAATCAGCTCATGAACCCAGAAGCCGACCCTCCGGGTCTGCGCTCCCACTACTGGGGATCTGCTCTCCGTCAGAGGCTCACAGCCATCGAAGCCTGGGCAGAGAGGCAAGGCCTGGAGCTGGCTGCAGACTGCCACCTGGGACACATCATACAGGTGTTAAACTCTTTGCACTGCATGTCTCAACCCTTGTGAAAATACGGCTTGAGCTGAGGTTTTGTCATTAGAAAAATATGGCTCCATTACTTATTCCATTGATAAGCTAAGCCTGAATCAATGGTTTCTCTGTTCTACTATTATCTGCAGCTCTTTCAAAGATAATACAGTCCATTGTGAACGCTCATATTTCATTTACAGTGTGTGAGAATATGTCTCTTTAGGAGATAGATGCTAAATTAGTATTGCCTGGCTGTTTCTAGGCAACCACACTCCTGACCATGAATAAGTACTCAACGCAGGATGCCAAGGACATTCAGAGTACCTGCTTCAAGCTGAACTCACTGCAGCTGCGGATGTTACTGTCTGGCTACCTCTATGCAACCAATGAGCCTCACGTCCCCCCTGTGAGTACTTTCACTTCCCCCAAAGTCGAGCAAGACATTTTATGGACTCTTCTTATCAAAAAAGTGGCACGTATATATATCAAACCACCGATCCAACGCTGCTGATGGAGTATTTTATGAGCATGTGGCAGAGACGGACATCAGGTTTAGCAGAAGCTTCAGCCACAGAACATGAACTCAGCAATCGATTTACAACAGCATGAATAATTTACACTGATGAATATGATGATGAATAATACATGAAGGAAGTGAAGTGAGTCGACACGTTACTTCCCTGCTTTTTGGTGAAATATTTCTCTAATATTATCTTGAATATGAAATGTGAGTGGGACCATAAATCCCAGGTTACCATCATGCCATGATGAGCCCTAAGCATGGCTGGAGGCCCGCTGTGGGCGTAACATGAGAGGAGATAGGAGTAGCAGTGGCTTTAGGCGACGCAGTTTATTTATTAATTTATTTATAATCTCTGGCAGGCTGTCGGAGACTTTGTTCAGATGAGATGCAGCTGCTGCAGGTAAACGCTTGCCCCGGTGACTGTTTTCAGGGAGCGTCTCACGGTTTCATTTAATTATTTGAGTCTCAGGTTGTCAAATTGTAAAAACACAAACCAGTAAAAATGGTTTGCGTCAACAGGAAACGGTTTAGCTGAAACACACACACACACCTATCACACTTTCTTAGAGTATTTAAAGAACTTCTGATTAAAAACATAAATGAATGAATGTTGATCTAACATTGAGTGTTACGTTTGTTACCGTAGCCACCTGTCAATCAAACAATATTAAGCAAAATTGGAGTTATTTTTTAATTAGGGTGAATTATTATTATTATTAATAACAACAACAATAATAATAATAATCATATTAATAATTATTATTAATAATAATATTATTGTAAAAATTTTATTATTATTATTATTATTATTATTATTATTTTGTAGCTTTTGATGTCCTGAGACGGGCATCAGGTTAGGCAGAAGCTTCAGTCTCTGCCACATATTTTTATTTAATAATGAATTATTATTATTAATATTATTATTATTACAGTAATAATAATAATAATAATAATACATAGTTACTTTAGTAATTATGTGGTTGAATTCTGTAAAAGTAATAATTGTCATTATATTTTATTTTATTTATTAAATCATCAGGCTTCTTAGGGGAAGATCAAGCTTCTTTAAATCACATTTGAACTCACTGTAAAAATGTCAAAAATTCCTTTTTTCTCATAGTATAATCAGAAAAAAAGACTTTCATGCCACACACAGTCACAATAGGGATTTTTGCATTAATAATTTCCAAAACATCTTAATTTAACTTTCTGATCATCATCAGTCGAGTCTGTTATCTGATCACTTTGCCGTTATTATGGGATGTTCATTTTTGAATAACATAACAGTATAATGGATTCATTTAATATGATAATGAAATGTTTTTTATTGGAAATAATTTATTTTCTAATGAACTAGTGGACAATTTAAACCTAAAATGTGTGAAATATACATTATTATTGAAGTGCAGCAGAATTATTATTAAAAGCATAAATAAACACTCATATTAACACTAACAGCCCTCTTACAGCCGCTGGATCTCACACCCCTCCCAGCCCATTTCTTCATTATCTTATGACAACATAGATGGGATGTTACGCTTGCCCTCCTCTGCAGGGGGGTCAAAGGTCAGGGTTATCTTTATCACTCTGCTTAGACTCATGGCAGGCAGATTGGATGTCCCCTCTCTGGATGCATGTCACACAAAGACAAATGCCAATAGACTGTATGTACACGGACTCGACCTTTTCCTGAAATACTTCCGCCGCCTCAGTGTCTGTCATCCTCGCTGCAGGAATTGATCGATGCTGTAGTGAGATCTGCCGAGGCCTCAGCGGATGACCTGATTCGGAGTGAAGGACGCGACATCCAGCTGGAGGAGAGCCTCGACCTGCACCTGCCTTTCCTGCTTCCGGAGGGAGGATATTCCTGTGACACCATGAGAGGAATCCCTCCGGGGCTTACAGATTTTTTGGAGCCAATTTGCAAGAGAGGTATGAGATTCTGCAATGAAATACCAGGAATGAAGTGTATTTAACCCCGAAACGGTCTTAGAGTTAGTGTTTTTCATGACATCTTGCTTTGGCAGGGCTTTGCTCTGTGACATCTCAGCCAAACTGCAAAGGTGACTGGACGGTGTATTTCCACAACGCTGCTCCCTCTGAGGATCGAGTTGATCTGGTGAAGACAACAGAACGTGTTCAGGAGACATATGAAATCTGACTTAACAGTGAGATAAAGTTAAGCTTTTTTCCTGAACAGGCAGTGAGCGGGCAGCCACAGATTGAGACCATAACGTTACACAAACCTCTGAACAGTGGGATGGGAGTCAGCATTGTAGCTGCCAAGGTGACTCAGTGCATTTTGGCAGAATCTTGTAAAATGTCATTTTTTTTCATGGAAACTGAATTCACAAAAGTTCAGCAAATAAACATCCTTTATATTTTTTTGGTCCCCACAGGGAGCAGGCCAGGGTAACCTTGGGATCTATATTAAATCTATAGTCAAGGGAGGACCGGCTGAAATGGTCAGAGAAAGCTACATTTACAGGCACAGAAAGTACATTTTCATGAAGTTACACAAAATAAGCATTGGCTTAAAAGATGTGTATCTCTGCATGTGCAGGATGGGAGGTTAGCAGCTGGAGATCAGCTGCTCCGAGTGGACGGACACAGTCTGGTTGGACTCAGCCAGGAAAGGTAGCTTCAACGCAGCTTGATATCAAGAAGGAAATTTGTTTTTTTTTTAACTGAAACAAGGCTGCAAAGTCCCAACAAATACTTAGGAAAACAGTCATGGATGCAATTCTTTAAGCCTGACAGTGAATGGGATTTGAGTTCCTGCAGGAACATTTGTTCAGTGTCAGACCAAGAATTTAACCCATAAATGCATCTTCCTATTTAAAAGAAATTAGCAAGACTTTTAATCTGCTTAACTTTCTGATGTGGCATGGTGAGAAGATAGCCTTGGGTCACACTGCTACAAGCTTTTAAAGTTATTTATGAGGACGTAAAATCCCCTCTGGGATCCTTCTGAGAAGCTAGCATGTGTGCTAGCTCAGTAAGTACACAAACACATGCAGTTTGTGGGAAAAACCACCACTAAAAGAGACTGATGAAGAGATGCTGTGATGCAATAAATGGCTTCTCTTTCCCAATGTAAAGGAAAAATGATTGTGATTGTTTGTTTCCTCTGACTTTTTGTAGCTTCCATCACTCTAAAGAGACATAATTAGCAGCAAATGAAGTCGTTTTACATTGTGCGGCTTCTTAAAATTAGTGTTAGCATCCTCTCATTAGCTGCTGGATAGCAACATGTCATTTTATATTAAAACTTATGACACACTTCAATCATAAACTGCTTCCCTAACATAATAATCTCGTGTTTATTTAGGGCAGCAGCCATCATGATGCAAACTGGCCCTGTTGTGACCTTACAGGTTGCAAAGTTCGGAGCAAGCTATCATGGTCTTACATCACTGCTGAGTGAAGCAGATACAGAAAAAACTATAAGTAAGTCTCTATATTACCCCCAAACATCTGTTCCCTCCCTCTCTGTCCTTTATACATAATTAAAACCTTCTGTTACACACAATCCAATGGAGACCCTGCTCAGCCACATGAAAACCGGTCCATGCTATACTGCGTGGTGGATCTTGGCCTGTCAGGAGGCAGCAAAAAGAAGAACCTGATGATGCAGAGGAACAGACAACTCTACCGCTCCAACCCCAACGTGACCGGTGAGTGAACTTCCATTTTGATCCTTAATGTAAACTACATGAAAGGCGAGTGAGTCAGAGGGGCAGCGCTGGTACTGCTATTGTCTGCTTGTTCTTACAGACCTGCGCCCGGAGGATGAACCCACTGACCCAGATGTGAGAGGAAACACTTCCGTTTCCAACATCAGCCTTTGCACTGATGTGAGTTTTATTCCACTTCTTTCTCATAAGCCGTGGCTGTTTTATGACTAGAAAACTAAAATAAAATCAGGACAAAGGATGTTTTTCACACAGAGGTGCATAAAAAATAGACTTTATTTAGTCAGGATCTTAAATAGGTGGTGAAATAAACTATTTTTTGCTCTTATCTAGACATTTCACAGAGAATATTTGACTCTTCCAAACCCCAAGTCCAAGGACAGGAGTCTGTGTGAAACAAAGAGCTCACAGCAAACCTTCAAGATGTCTCTAAGCCATTTAGAGGAGCCGAGCTGCAGTAAGAGAGCTTTTATGGTGAGTAACAATGCGCGTCACGCATGGAAGTAAGGATCTTTCAGAGTTATTTGCCACTAAATGAAGAGAAACTGTACAGTAACAAGCAAATACATTGAAGTGAAAGCTCTTTTTTTTCCCCCATTCAAGCGTCAAGCCCTCTCACAGGATAACTTGTGCATGGACAGTGGAGGCCCCCTGCTGGACGGAAAGCAGAACATATGGCCTCAGAGGGACCAGGGTGCAATGCAAACTCAAAGTCACTACTCCTCCTTCCCAATTCGCACCAGTGTTTCTTCTCATGACATCCTCTGCAATCACAGTTCTCTCACAAAACAGCAAAGCAGCCGTGCAACTGCAGCTGGTGTCTGGAGAACGCCCTTTTCCCAGCAGTCCACACCTGCACCATCAATCCAGCCGATACGCATCGACATCCCTATAACCAGAGCAACACACACGCAGTCAAACCCGCCGCTCACCACCTTCCAGCACAGTTCCTCTTTGTTAGCCGCGAAGATGAGCCAAACTCTTCAAATCAGTGGACACCCACCGAGTCGTATCCACGCCTGTCCAGTGCCTGCAGCGAAGAAGCTACCTCAGCAGCAAAGATCCGCCACATGCAAAGGTAAAGCAGAAAAACCCCAAGTCAGCATCACACCAACAAAAAAACACGTTTCCTTCCAAGAAGAAGCCCCTCAGCAGAAGAGAAGCACAGGCCCCGTGAGGCTAAAAGAGCCTCTGGTGCTGCGTGACCCCTGGAGGAGGGAGGCCCAGGAAACGCTGGCCAAGCAGCAGAGGCTTCAAGCAGTGGAGCACCTGGAGGAGGAGGTGCAGGAGCTGCAGGCGAAAGCCAAGCGCACGGCTAAGGAGGACGACAGACTGCGGAGGCTCAGTTTAGAGTGGCAGTTTCAGAAGAGGGTGCAGGAGATGCAGCAGAGAGGGGAGGACGAGGAGGATGAGGAGGGTTTGGACATGATGATGACCCTGCAGCAAGTGGAGAACAGAACACTACAAGCTGAGGTTGATGAGGAAAATGACTTATCGCTTTATATAAAGAAGCTGTTCTTCTGATTATGGTTTCCTTCCATGTGTAGAAGAGAAGCTCTGGTGGGCGTGACAGCCGGCAAATGAAGGGAGAGGAAAAGCAAAGTGGGAACCATCTCTTCCACATGGAGACAAAGACCGGTACCAAACACATGAAATATAGTTCATGTTTTATTAAAAACAAGGTGTGCTTATCTGACATTTCTATTTTAATGACATATTTTCAGATCAGAGACAGAGTGGTGTAAACAAAATGGCGCTGGAAGCGTGAGTACAATTCATCAAACAATGACAGAAATATCTGCAACATTCATTCATTTGAAATCTGCAGATTAATTTAAAGCAGCGTTGGCCGTTTATGTCACCCTTTATGGATAAATTCAAGTATTTCTGCTGTCTGTGTTTATTTAGCAGCAAGCAGGAGGAGAAACTGAAGAAGAGTGTGTCAGCTCCTGAAAAGCTCACGTTCAGGGAGCGTCAGCGTCTCTTTTCCCTAGCATCCAGCGCATAAAGGAAGGCTAAACCCCAGAAAAAAAAAAAAGATTTAAATAAGAAAAGCAACAATGTGCAGGCAGTAGCATGTAAAAGTAGCTGGTCTTAGTAACAAACTGCATTTAAGCTCAGATTAGACGTCCAGGACACCCAGATCTTTTTAACTCCTTGTATTTTTCAGATAATAAAGAATTTTGTAGCCCATATTTTCTTCTTGTCTCTGGTCAAAGTTACTTAATGCGCTGATAAAACTGCACCACCGCCTTCTCTTGTTCGTGAGTTTCGATCGAACCGCTCCGCATTCTGCGGATCTCTGTGATCGCTTCGATCCCAGACATCTTCCTCGTCTTCACCAGGTAGCAGGCCAGCATGGTTCCCGTTCTCCCATGACCGTGCATGCAGTGGACGGCCACACCCTGACGGTGAACAAAACGATGTTTATTTCATAACTCAGCACACGCCCAGCTTAACTCGGATCAGTCAGGTATTTGCACACATTTACATTGTTCAATAAGTCTGTTATTTATTTAAAAAAACAGTCATAATGTGATAGAAGAGCTTAAATAGTGAATAAAAGTCAGTTGCTTGTATAAAAAGTTGCCAAATAAGCTTTAGAGGCTGTTTGATTTATGCACATTGGAAAAGCTGCTATTCCTGTAGCTTCATGAAGTCATGCAACTGATGCATCATGGGAATACAACTTAGTTTTAAAGCTCTTAAAATACTGTATAAGCATAAATATAATATTAATATAAATCCGTACCTCCCCCTTTGAGTTGGCTTCTTCCACCACGGAGAGAAACCGATCGATCTGACTGGGTGAAGGAGGAGTGAAGTCTACTATCTTAATGTGGTGGAGCTGTAAGTCCGGGCATGAATCGTGGTAAGGAGGCTTCCTCTCACACAGGCAAACCAGGTGTTGGATACCATTGTCCAGCAGATACTGGTATTCGCAGGTCATTCTTGGCATCGCCAGTCCGGCCAGTTTGCCTGGTTCCACCCAGGAGAAGTTGTGCGGAGCAGAGGAGGCCATGAGTGGAAAACTGAGGAGAGTCGGAGAATAATTAGGACGTCTTCATAGTTAGCTTTAGCTTTAAGGCAACAAAGAGTTGCTGCACTATGTGGGTAAAGTCAAATTAATTTAATCTCTAAAAGAAAAAATGTGGCAGACAGGAACGCAGAAAGCTGTATTAACACTATATTTCTTCATGAGAACATAACCGCGTGTGGTTGTCTCATGTGGATTAGCATCATGTTGCAAACTAGCTTATCTGTTCCCATCAAACTATAAAAACATATTATATAAAGCAAACAGGAAATGACACAAAAAGTTAAGAGAATTTTTATTTGTCTGATTGCATCTCTCCTTTAATATTAGCAATAATTAAAATAAAACTGGTTTGACATGATTAAAACGCCAAAATATATGATCTAAAGTAGTAATTTTACTGCTCCAACACCTGATTCAAGTCGAATGGATTCAGCATCTTGTTAACTTCATCACAATGACACATTGATTTCTGTCAGGTGTGATGCAGCAGAGCATCTCTGCACAATACGAGGTCTGGAGTTTGATAACTGTGACATTAAGAAGTTAAGTTTAAGGAGGGTAACTGAGAGTTTTCAGAAAGGTTTGGCCCGTTTAGGATCTCTCCCATATACAGGATAAGGTTGGGTTCATTCTCAAGCTAAGCTGGCTAAAAAGACTTTAACACTACAAACTAAATATTTAAAAATGTCAGAGGTCTTTGGTTCTTGCTGTCATTTCGCTATAATATCTCAAAGTTAACAATTAAAATGACAACAAACATGGAAACTATGCTACTCACATAATTTATCTTCACATAAATCAATCATCTGGAACAATAAATGTATCCCTAAAAAGAACAAATCTCTATTTACAGAATTTGGATAAATAAATAATTAATTTAAAAGGATTTTCCTGCAGAAAAAGCTTTCTCTTTCCAATTTAAAGACTAACTCAGTAATAAATGCCATTTCTAGTAGAGCAATAGTAATAATGTAAAGGTATAAAAACTTAATGTTCAACCTGTTAACAATCTTTATATAAATGGTAATGATATCACACGGATAAAATGCACTGATAAATATATTAGGAAATATTTATACGGTACTAGGAAATAACCACGCCTGTTTTATTGCTCATACAGTTGTGTTTTCTGGAAAGAACCTGGAAACTATATACTAAATATATAATAAACATAAAAAAAAGAAAAATATCACTTATTTTTAGTCCAAAAATGCACCATTTTCAATGTTTATAAATGTATAAATTGAAAATAGTGCATAGTTTATTAATTAGGCATACATACATACATACAAGTACATTTAAAACCTTCATTAGTAAAATCTTTTTTTAACTTTAGTCATTTAAAGCCACTAAAAGTCAAGAATAAGAAATTTGTATCAATTATCCAAAACAACTTTAATTTTTATATAAAGTGCATTGTTTTATTGTCTGTCAGGCTATGTTTTATTTAGTTTTTCTTCTTTTCTGTTTACACAAACTGAACTAAATGGCAGGTGATAGTTGTTGGTACTATCTGTTAATTTAAATAAAGTTTTTTTTTTGTTTTTTTACGGTCGGGATCGTCCTGTTCATTCAGTGTGGGATCGGGATCAGATGAACGCGATTCAGCACAATATAAAGAACTTAACCTTCGCTTTGCTACGTCTAAATGTAGTTATGTATATTTCACAAATGTTAGCATTTATATATAGCTCGTAGTTAAACCCACAGTGAGCAAAGTGCAAGAAGTGCACAGAATAAGTTCAACGGTCAACATTACTATAAGGTCACTGGCCAAGCTAGCCCAAGATTGTTCGGTATTTACAAAAGTTTTACTTGATAACAAACATTTTTAGCATTGTGAGTCTGATGTGGCAAAACATGCACCTGTATTCACTGAAAGAAAGAAAAGAAGTCGGTAGCATCTAGCGAAAAGTTAGCTTTAAATCTCTGGTCATTTAACCAGTGCGAGTCTGTTCAGCGTTGTTGCTGAAGTCATTCAGTGCTTTTACCACGAATATTAGCATAAAAATAAAACTCACCAGTGTTACGACACACGACCGACGTGATGATTGGAAACTGCTCCTGCGTGTTGCTTACAAGGCTAACTGCTAACGCCTGCTGCTGTCTCTTTAAGTACTCTGTTAAAGTTTAGCAGCGTGAATTGGTATGTAGCAATGTAGGTGCGGCAGCTAGTGGATCAATGTGGATTAACCTTATCCATTTAAGTGTACTACTACAAAAGCAATAGTAGTATCAAGAGACGTTATGGAAAAGAGCAACCAGGAAGCCGGCAGATCTCTCAATTTTTTCGCGCATGGTCACTACGTCAGGATGGCCGAGCGGTCTAAGGCGCTGCGTTCAGGTCGCAGTCTCCTCTGGAGGCGTGGGTTCGAATCCCACTTCTGACAGAAATGTTTTTCGTTTTTCGCTGCACAAAAAACTCATATGGACTTATACTTTCTGAGATGATAACACATCGTACATTTATACTATTTGAATCATGTAAACACCTTTGTTTTGTTCCACCCTTGGTTTGGGTCCACCTTGTTCACAAAGATTAATACATTTACGTTTTCTTCTTCTTTTCTTGTCCATTTGTATAATTATGCTTTTATGTCACAAAAATACATTCTAATAAAATGTTATTGTTTCTTAAAAAGGTCTCGAGTAACCAGAAGAGATACTGAGTCAAAGGATCATAACATGAGTTGGATGTTAAAGATCTATTTCCACATTACATTTTTTATTCACTAGAATATTTCTCATTAGGACAATTCTCTTTGGTGTATTGTGTGTTACTACGTGTTTCTTCCTGATTACTTGTTACACCTGTCACAAACACATAGCACCTGTTACTTCATTTATACAGTATGTTAAAGCTACTGCGCAATTGCTGTTTATCTATTTTTATTTTGTAAGTGAACCTGCCTAAAAGATAGGGCTGGGCAATTAATCGAATTTTAATTACGATTACGATATGGGTTTTCAACGATCACAAAAATGAACTAGGTCGATTATTTGCTC
>JBAMIG010000021.1:17124587-17138940 GCA_037177335.1 Kiunga ballochi
ACGTGTTTGTTTGAAAGCCACGTTAAATAAAGTCATTTTACTAAAGTTATTGGATAATCGTGTTAAATAATCGTGATTTCAATTTCAATCAAAATAATCGTGATTATCATTTTTGCCATAATCGAGCAGCCCTACTAAAAGACCAGTATAAAAGCTTTACTGGACCTATAGAGCCTTGAAAGTCCTCCAGTCTTTGCAGGCTGTCTCATGATGTTCTGAATACACAACATGTATTAAAACTGATCTTTTATATTTCAATTTCTGAATAATCGGAATGAATCATGCTTAAAACTCAGATAAGAAAACTTACAATGAAATATGAATAAAAATAAATTAAGTTTAGTTGTCCGGACAGAAAAAAAA
The DNA here is from genome assembly GCA_037177335.1 of Kiunga ballochi. Classification (NCBI taxonomy): domain Eukaryota; kingdom Metazoa; phylum Chordata; class Actinopteri; order Atheriniformes; family Pseudomugilidae; genus Kiunga; species Kiunga ballochi. The sequence continues at coordinate 17,124,951 of JBAMIG010000021.1, forward strand.
TTATTGTTACCCTTCCAATCCCCCCATAAGTGTGTGGTTGATTACTTACCATTAGTAAAGATCGCCTCCATCAGTTTGCTGCCTTGTGGGTCCCTGGGTAATACTTGCTCTGGTTTGTTGAGTACATGTACATGACTAATTGGTTTGCATAAAGACAAACGTGTGCACGTGTACACACCTACACCCACATCACTGGAGTTATAAACTGATCTTATCTTACAGACAGTCGGAAATTTCTATGTATGATAATGCTTTTGACTTTAAGTGAAATGGAAATTTTAATTTTTTCAATTTATGCATAAACAGTTTGCTGTCCTCGCCCCAAGTCAACGTTTTGCAAGGCTAGACTGCAAAATAACAGGGCTCTAATAGACAGACTTTTATGCCTTTGAGCTGGTTTATTAAAGAATGGCATTCAGCCATTGTCCTCTTTGACCAACCATAAAACTAAAAGCATACAAAAACGTGTATTAGCTCCTGAACGGTAGCAAATGCTAACAAAATGCTAATTTCGAGCTAACGTCGATTATGCTAATAGTTGCTCAGATTTCACAAAAGAAAATACACATATGCTACACAAAATAAACGAAAAACAAATATCTTTGCATTTCTATACTTGCGGACACATATTGTCCACGGCAACAATTGTTTTGGTGAAAAGTGCAACGCTCTACCTACCTATGAACAACTTGACATTGCGTTCGGCCATTTTGAACCTTCTTATATGCGTTTTCCCAAATTAAATACCATTATGAGCCACAAGGGGGCGCCATAGGCTAATGCATAACCTTGTATTACTTAGAATTAAATTTATCCTTACAAATGGCAGAGCAAACAAGATATTTAAACATTACTGCGATAAATCATCATTGATGTTGATTAGACTAAATACACAATTTTATAGGAATTTCAGTTTTTTTATGTATATGGGAAGCACGGATTATTTATAGCCTTAAATAGCAAAGCCGATCAGAATTTGACAAAAGGCTAAATGGAAGTCTGACATAGCATTAAGCCGTTTCCCATGAACAGTTAATGTTTTATATCAGCAAAATAAAACAATACTTCACCACGAATTAACCATGAACATAATTTGCCACAACCTTTTATAATTGTATAGCAATGTAACATGCTAGCAACTAACCATAACATAGGCTTTATTTATCATTTTAACAAGCGTGATTCTTACATTCATAACAAAGACCAACGGTTTACTAGTGACACAAAGTCCTCTTATTTAACATTTTAGTAAATTTTGCTAAACCTGAAGACGTAAAAACACTCACACGTTAACGCGAGGACCTCTAACATTACTTTCCCCTGATTGGTCAAATGTTGAGCACGAGGACAGAATAGGCCACGGTGATTGGTTGAGAATGTTAGTAGACCTTCAAACATGCTATCCCATGTTTCATTATATGAAGTTTTCACACAAAATGCATTCAAAATCATTTTATTATGTTATATGTTATCTTTTTTTTCTAATATAGCAGATAGTTGTGCAGCTTCTATTTTTCTAATTGTTTAATATGTATTATTTGGTCTGTGAAAGCATTTAGATGAATATATTGTAAAATATCAACTTTGACAACATAGCATTTTGTTTTGTGGTCAAGCAGCCGCAGGTTCCCCCCTCAGTTTATATATGACGTATTATGCAATGGTAAATTAAAGCAAATTTGTTTATTTGGCTCTGTTTATAGCAAAATGTTGAGGAAAATGTTCAATTCTTCAATCTGTGGGGTCCAGACTGCAGGTACCACACAGTTACTGTGTGCAGATTGTCTCTGCTGTCAGTCCTCTGCGCAGCAGAAACATCAATTTGCTTTTAGGACAGCAGAAAATATTGAGTTCATGTTGGGTAATGCTACATTCACTTGCCTTGATATTTGATACTCAAGACTGTCATATTGACCGAGCACCAATTCCACTGCAGAAAACCATTGCAATTTTTCTCCCCTGCTACACTGCACATTGCTGCACATACCATTTTATTGATTGGTGACTGATTTTATGGGTAGAGCTAATTAAAAAGTTTTTTACATAACCATTGTAGTGATATATAGGTGCCCTGCAGGTGGCATGTGCGAGTGATGCAAGCATTCGTGGTGCAAAACAACTTGGTTTTACAGCTGGAACAACTGAAAAACTCTCGACTTCGAGGAAGTTTTCTTAACTTCAAATGCAATTTTGCTGTGCAGTGGGATGCAAAAATCAGAGTAAAGATAAACCATATCTTTATTTTACTCCATACCTGGAGGCAAGTATCCATTAAAAAACTGCTTTTAAGGCTATGTGCCATCAGCCAGGATAACTGGTTGAAGGCCAACATTAAAAAAAATGCAGATGCAGTCTTCATTTTATTTCATGTAGATATAATTATATTTAGGTAGATCTACGACTATTAAGTCTTGTTGTAATATATGGACATGATTGGGACATGCGGGTGGAAGGCTTTCTGTATAGTTGTTTTTAATAATTGAGTTGGACTTTGCCATTTTGTAAATACAGGCGTAAAAAGCTTTCTGCACCGAAGAAGTCTGCGCATATCGCTGACTTTTCCTGTGTTTGTCAACATTGTAAGGGGTTTATATGGTCTGTAACGGGTATATGGTCTGTGGGTCTGTAACAGGTAACAGCGGCCCGTTTACTTGAAAGACACTTAAAACATGGGACTTTTTAATTGCATGTCTGCACTGTTTACTTGGGGACATTGCATTTTTACAGGGTATTTGTGTACTAAGAGTATAATTTTGTATATGTTGGTTTGCAGATCTGAGTTTGGTGGAATTTTAAAGTGGGAAGACACCCCTGTTAATGGTTCAGTCCAATCAGCAGCTGGAGATAAAGAGGGGCCAATTGGCTCATTAGGAAGCTGCTGGTGGAGGTTGAGCTGCTGCATAACAGGCTGGTGAAGGCCCGGGTCCAAAACATCACAAAATAAATTCATTTTTCTATTGGAAGCCTCTTTGGTGTTTTTCGCTGTGGCTGGCCGCTCACAACAACAAGCCACCTCACAGGGTCTGTATGATGGGCAGCCATGTTGAATCATATCAGGGTTGCATTACCCAAACTAGATTTGAAAAAAAAGCCTTTCCTGCACCAGAAAGAGGCAATTTTACATTTTAAAAGCCAAAAACATCTTTAAAGGCAACTTTATCCACATTTATATTGGCTGAAATTGTTTTTTGTAAATATAAGTTAATCCTAAAACTGTATTAACTCCTTCTTTGCTTTGCAAAATGATTTTTTCCCCATCAACTTTCTTACAAATATGGCACAAATGGAACAATTTTGTGATAGGCAAGCACTTCTCAATCTATATTTTAGATTTTATTAATGTATCACAATAATCAATGACAAACTGTTTAAAGGATGCACATTTCTCTGAGCATTTTGGAGGAGATAAATGTCTTATTTTGCCTCTGCGTTGGGAAAAATATAAATATGATTATGTCTAAATTATAAATTAGATTTCTAAAGATTGAAATGTACATTTATTTAGTCTGAGCTTCTTTGTCTTTTCTGCAGATAAAGATAAATGTCTTTATTTCCTATAGATTGGAATTGTGCGGCCTTCCTATCACTGCACTCAAGAGTGTGAAATCCTTACCCAATCAATTTTATTTGGTCAAGTTCAATAAAAGCTAACATGGAAGGAAAGAGAAACCCGTCTGTCCGTTTCATGCAGTAATCAATGATACAAACAAACCGTCTGAACTCACAGCACAGCACAGTTTACTTGCTAGTCATTTTGTACAAATAGTAGAAAGAGGGTTTGTGTCTGAAGGAGACAAACTGCACCACATTTGCCAGATAGATGTTGATACACAGACTGAATTTCAGAAAAGGTGTAAAGAGCATCACAGAGTCTAATGTGTTGAACATCCCATTAAAAAAGTTTCACTAACCTGTAAAAAAACAAAAACGAAAGGAGACGTCAGAAATCACCTAGCCTACATACAGTTAGAGAAATATCTCGGTAAAGTTGGATTAAACACAAAAATAAACAACTTAAAAAACATTCCATTAATCAGGTGGTGTCTATAGGCGTAGATGTAACTGGTGTCTTACGGTCCTCCAGTTACCCACAAACCATTTGAGAACATCTGAAAGTCCCAAAAGAGCCACAAAATATTTTACCTTTTTTTATTTTCTTTTTTCTCCTTTTTTTATGTTTGTACACATCACAACCTGAAGATGCTGTAGGTTGACTTGATGTCCATCTCTGGGCTCCACATCATCATCATCATCCCTTTTGTGTCATGTAAAAAGCACAGATCCCCTCAAAAAAGCAATCACAACCCCGTTAATGGTGACATTTTAACTCTGCGGTTTTAATTTTTGCACTCTTCAACTGCAGATCGAGAAAGGGGGCAATAAACGCCATGCCCTGTTACTAGAAGATTTCTACGCATTTTGAACGTCCTCGTTCAAAGTCCCACACAGAGCAGACTGCTGAAGGGCCATGCTGAGTTTACAGGATGGCACAGAAGAACTTCTTCTCCCTGAACGGGTTCTCCGATGCTGGCACCGGTGAAAGCAGAGGGTCCTCTTTGGCATGAGCTTCGCAGTATGACATTAAGTCTGCTGCTGCTTTTGACACCTGCAATAAGACAAACAACAACATGCATCATAACTTGCCAAGCTAGGCTAACTAGCTTAGCTCGGCATCACACTAAGCTAACTAGCTTTGCTTGGCATGACAATGTAAAAGCAAATGCAAAAAAAGTTGTTTAATCATTTTATTCCTTCAAATTTAATAATTATATAATTGAAAAGTGTGACTAGTCACATTTACAACCTGTAAGAATTGTGTTTGGAAGGAGCAGCACAGCTAAAAGTATGGATAATCCCTTAAAAATCTGCACAATTTTGCAATACTGTCTTACTTTATTCAGTCTTATGATGAGTTTTTAAGGGCTGCTGGGCATGTACGTATGCTGCTGCCTGACTCACAACATTCAGATCCAACAGAAAATGAGTAAGTGACGATCCCACTTGTCAATATTTAACCCTACAACTGTGGGATCAGCTTGGTGACCAACACAACCACCACAGGCGACTTTCAACAGCTACTGGAATAGGTTATATGAATCTGCTGTGGCTGCAAATGGAGAGTCCCGACTGGATAAAATTAATTAAGTATTTCAATATGTGTTGTTTTTTTCCTCATTACTGTGTCAAAACAAGCGTGAAGGAGGATACTAACAGAGATTTTGGTCATTACACCTCACGTTTAGGTGTGCTGCTCATTCCACAAAACGCAGTCCTTACAAATTGTAGCTTGTTGTTAGCTGATTGTGCTTTCCAGACAGGTAAACAACACTTACTGTAATCAAAGAGAGAAAAGCATCTATATCAGATTTCCGTAAGTTAGTTTATTTTTCCACTCTCTTTAGGGCTATTCGACACATTTTAGTTACATACCTTACATGTAGACACTGGTAACTCAAATCTATTTCATCAAAACATTGACCAGTGAGCACCAAATTTACAGTAAGACTGCAGTATGTATGGTCCAGTTTAGTACAGTTTAGCATGATGACTGGGCTCAGGTGGGAGAATTTACTTTTGCACACTATAAAAAGCAAAATTACAAAAATCTGGGAAAATATATTGTGTCATTGGTTGAAAAATGCTTTTTGACTTTTGCATGTGACAAAACCAGTATTTAAAATATCAGTAAAATCAAGTTAGAACTGGAAAAAAAAGTGTGCCAGCCCACCTTTATCCTGTCAATGTTGGCCTCCATCTTCAGCTGCTCCACCAGCTTCCTGGCCTGTGCGATGCTGGCCGTGTTATTGCTCGCCATGGGCGCTCTCAAGTCAGCTCTCGTCTGCTTTGCCTGCGTGGAGGAGAAAGAAATTCAAGCATCCCAGACATTTCAGTGCGAGGATGAGCATAGCAAGCGTGCAGCGAGGAGAGCTGGAAACAGATACCCTGTTTATTATCACGCGCCTGAGAACACGCACACACGCTGACGGATACAGGCATATTATTTATGGTCTCTGTTGCTAGGCAGCCCCTGACAGCGAGGAGGCAGCGGAGAAGGTGGGAGGAGAGTGAGGGGGTAGTTCACTGTCCAGTAATGTATTTTAATAAATAGATTTTCTGACACCAATAGCCACTTTTTACAGAAAAAAAAACCCCACACACACCATTACTGACACCTCTAAGTTGTCCTGCCAGAACCTATCCTATAATATCAAATAATGATTGGTTTACGGCTGTGAGGCTTGTCTGGACGACCATCTTGTCAGCAGTTTGGTACACTACACATACCCTTTAACTGTTAAACTCTTAGCTTGCTTGTTTTGCTTTTTAATCAGCAGGAAATGAGTCTTTTGGCAGAAATTGGGTAAAAACAATACATGTGTGATGTATAAATGTCTGAATTCTGTCTTTAATTGCTTCCTGAAGGTCTCGCGTTTGGTCCATGCAAAATGGAAACAATGCTGACTCATCCATTAACAAGTAAAGATTTGTCCTGTTAACCCACACAGTTCAAAGCATCTTTGTTTGATGTCTGAACATTGGCAGAGTTACCTGGATTAGATTTTGGTACTCTTGGACCTGCTTCTTTTTTAATCAAATAGTTTCAAGCTTTTGCAAAATTAGCAGAATAGCATTTAGCTAGCAACCACAGAGAGCAGACTGTGGAGGTCAAAGCCATGTGGTAAGATTTTACTTTTCAGTCTACAAGCTCGTTTAGTTTTTTTATTTGCTCATCATTAAAATGGCTCATTTTATGGGTCATTTTGTTTCTTGTCTAATCTTTTGCTCTGTTTGTCTCTTCATTTCCACTTTTAATTGGGTCCTCTTGGGTTTCTTGGGTGAATCCGCTAAAGTGTGCATCCAGCACTTTGATAACCAGTTGCTAACTTGTGACGTGGGGCCATAAACACAACATAGGATGATCATATGAAGCTCTGGGCTGAAATAAAAAACAATGAAGTGGTGTTTTTTAGCATTGGCGTGCTGCCGGGCAATGACGGATCCAGGGTTGTATGTAACGAATGTCAGTGTGCTATGAAGATGAGGAGGAAGCACAGTGTTTAAAAAAAAAAGGTAGGAAAGGTATGCAATATAGCTTCAAGCACAGCCTAAAGAAACAGCCTGGATGCCTTAACTCCACAAATATCAAAGATCTATCATAACATAATCCTAAACTCTATCCCAAACAGTCTTTACCTGGGTTAAGATTCATCCAACCCATGCAGCAGAGAGCTTTATATAAAGGTCATTTATTCCTTCTCTTTAGTACCTGTACAGGGTTAACAGCTCTCAGTTGCTTTCTTGCTCTTTGATTAAATAGATCAAGCTTCCTTCTTTGGTGTTGGATCAGTCGTCACTGCCACCCCACTGTCCCCCTCCCCATGCTCTGTGGTATGACTCAACGTGGGGTCACCACTGATCCCAGTGAGGAACATGAATATTAATGTTCCAAGGTGGCACATCTGCTCCTCTGGCCGGGAAAGTGCTGCAGTAATTAAATGCTCAGCACCAGGTCACAGGTTACTCATAACTGAACCCAGTGATTATTTGTTACTGCTGAACTGGAGGGGGCACAGTGGTGCGGTGGTTCACACTGGGATCTCACAGCAAAAGGATCAACTCTCAGCTGGGGAGTTTCTCATGAGTGCATGCATGAATTTTTATCCTAAACTGAAATTACTGCAAGAAACGGATAATCTTGCAGTTAGCTAAACGTTTAACAGGACAGATTTACGGCTGCTTTAAAAATCAAAAGGATGTGAAGTTCCATATTTACCAAGTTTACGTTTATTCAGGCCTGAAACACGTCCTGTGACCTGAGCTGGAACATCTCAGAAAGACATTTGCTCAAACCAAGTGACATTTTGAAGAGGCTTTATAAGACCAACCTGCAATGCACTGCACAGAATTACCAGTAAAACAAAGAGTTACTGCAGCTGAGGCTGCTGGTTCTCAGAATGAGGTGAAAATCACCTTGCAGGGTAATGCATGGTCCAAAAGAAACAAAAAGAGGTTTTCATTTTGTTAGATTTCAAACTATTACTTATGAAAAAAGACATTTTTGGTTACACGGTGCAACCTTGATCTTTACAGACTATTTTCAAACAATATTTTTAAGTTCAGTAAAATATGTCACATCTGCATTGCAAGCCTCACTTTTGTCCTCGGCTAAAATAAAAATAGGGCAAAGACTTACTACAAAGTGCAAAAATGAGTCTTTGGTGTCTTTCATATTAAGGCCATAATATTGTTTCAACCCTCAGGGGAAATGTCAAAACAGGCCAGGGTATCTTCAGACTATTGATAGGGATTCATGTCACTCTTTAAGGTTTCTGGGATGTCTGTTTAAAAAAGTAGGTCTTCTGTTTTTACACGAAATGCATTGGCACGATAGCCTAATTTATAGAGGACTGACACTGGGAGATGTTTTTAAGAGCAAAGAAAAACTGCCTGAACAAGATGCAGTAAAGGAGAGACTCCATTAAATAATTCCTGTTGCTACCTGATGCTTTCCATCACTGTAAGGGTTGACGGTGGATTAGCTACGGTGCCAGAGGAGAGTTAGCACAGCAAAAATCAATTCTTTCTTAGTAAAATGGTAAATCTTTGTAAAAAGTTATAAATTTTCTGACATTAAATTGAGAAAGAATACATTTGCTTTATTTTCTTCTGATTCAAACTGTTTTCCCAAAAACCTTACCCCAGCCGACGGCCACAGATGCGTTCAGATGGTGCGTTAGCTTCCCAGTGTGCTGATTTAACTGGCTGCACCTGGGATGGCGTGGCTGCAGGACATGACTGGTGACACTGGGAGGGTATTCTCACCACATTCATAGCTAAGCCTTTTCTTATAGCTGGCATCACCTATCAGAGATGATCTTTTGTCTTGCAGGACACTTGAAGTGTCTCACTGAACACATGCATATGCGTTGTGCATAATTGCACATTATTTTCAGCAGCTTTTGCAGCAACAGCTCCATGTGGCTGCTGATTTATCCTCATCTTGCTGTGATGCTGCCAGCCCAACAGAAAGTGTCGTGTTGCTGCAGGAAACACATCATCCCTGCAGGAAAAACTGCAGTTGGTGATGCCAGATCCCAAGCTTTCACTTTGGTTACTGTTTTCCACGACAACTCACATTTTTATTCAGGTTACATCCGTTCTACTAAATGTCCTGGACTCTAAACAAGACTTCATTTAGATATGACATTTTTGTTTTATTGGCAGCCATAATAGTTCAGAAAATCTGTCCTGCATTGCAAACAGAGAAATGTTCTATCTCGGTTTATTGTTCAACAATATATTTATTAAAGAAGACTCATTCCTTAGGGTGTTTATTTATAAAAATAAATAAAAAAGGAAGACTTTAAATGAACCAAGCTGGAACTGAATCCCTCTTTTCCCTGTCTATTATCACTGGAGTGAGTGAAAATGCCAGCCTGACATTTATATATCAACAGAGTGTGATAAGGAGATGGTGACATGTAGCAGATGCCCATGCTGCAACGGCTGATACCTTAAAGGGAGCAGAAGATTTACTATTAAACTGAGTGTTTCTGAGTCTTTTTAGCTTCATTAGATCATGTTTTCTATCAGGAAAAAGTTTTACAGCTAACCCTGATCATAAGACCTCTTTTCCTTCTTCCTGTCTGACAAATATTCACCATAGTGAGATAAACTGGAAAAGCCCAACAAGTCATTCAGAAGAAGAACAAGGACCTTAAACTGGTCATTTATGCAAAATGATCAAATCATGATCAAATCAGAGTGGCATCTGTGATGTAATGCTAACCTAGCGACTGGTGTAACATTTCCTCTCGCTTTCTTACCTTGTCTGCTTACTCCTCCGCACCCTGGTGTCAGCCAATAGTTCACTCAGCAGTTTGTTTCAACCACGCTCTCTGTAAACAGCAAGAAAGAGATAAAGAAGGGTGCAAATCAGAGCTCTGTACACGTTCATGAGTTCAAGATAAATCTGGCTGATCAGAACGTCACAGCTCTGCTGCTGGGAAAGAAACATCACAGCACAATACAAGAGGAGATAAGCTGAAGACCGAGTGAGGAAAAACATTTGAACACAGGGTTTTGAAATGAATATTCTCATCTTGCTGTTTTGTACATGGGTATAGATCCTCCTACGGGAGCCAAGAACAGCCAGAGTGAAGCTTTTTTCATTATCTCCAGGTTACGAAGCCTGTCCGGTGACATCTCTCATAGTTTTTTTATTCTCTAGGGGTGAAACGTTAAAATCATGGTTCGGTATTTACCTCGGGTGTAAGGTCAGACTGCCGTGAGGGAAGAAATGCAATAAATAAAACAAAAAACAAAAACTGCTTGTTGTAAATTTACTGATAAAAAAAAACTCTTAAATAAAGTACACATTTTTGGGAGAAACAAGATAATTCACTTTAACTTGTTCAAATTAGTTTAATAAATGTTTTCTTTCTAAAATTAAACTTTACTCACATTTTTGTCATAAAATTTAAAGCAACAGAAGATTAGCTTTAAGGCTAATCATGGCAGAAGCAGATGGCTGCCCTAACTGAGCCGGGTTCTGCCGGAGGCTTCGGCTTCCTGTTAAAAGTAACTTTTTCCTTCCCACTGTCGCTTCATGCAGCTCAGGATGGAGGTTGGATCCAAGTTGAGGCAATCTTATGGTTTCCAGTAGCTCAGTTATTTTTATGAATTGGCTCAAATGAGATGACGTTGCCCTGAGGTGGTGCTATACAAATAAAGTTAAATTGAAAGCCATGAAGTGTTTGGTTAATATGAGGGTCCTATAATGGGCTGGTAACCAGTACCCGCCTCTCTCCTGCTGCTGGGATCAGCTCCAGCTTCATGGCGAAAAAAAGGCCTTTGTGCTTTCTGGGTTGATTTCAGGGTCGAGCAGTTTACTCAGGGGGAGCGGGTCTTCCACACACCGGCACCATATTGACTTGATCTGGTAGCCAAAGGGCTCTTTTACAGGAGGTTTTCTACAAGCTCTGGCTCTTCCCCTGAAAATGTCACCAACCAAAACAACCAAAAGCAAACTGTTTTTGTTGTTTACAGAGGAAGCATGTGTAAGGCAGTTTCACCTTTATGGTATGAACTAAGAAAAATATGAATATGGTGCATATTCACCCCCTTTTTCATGGATTACTAGCATGCAGAAACATGGTTCATTACTACGTACAGATTAAACAGTGTTTTGCTAAAAGTTGTTGAGCTTATTGTTGTTGTTGGTTTGAAGACCTTGCAGAAGCCAATACCAAGAAGGAAACCGACAAAAACCTGTCTGCATTAAAATACAGCTACATATAAATTCTTCCCAAACACATCAATAAACAATAAATTCAGATACTAACACATTTATTGATAATCTTTGTTCTTTGGTCAATGCTGACCCCAACTTTCTCTCAATCAGCCTTCCTCTTCCTCCTCTTCAGTTCCAACAGATTAATTCTTTATCCGTCTGTGGCTGTGCATCTCAGCCCTCTGCTGCCTTTGATAAATGGAGCAATTACCCTGGATGAGCAGATCTGCGGAGAAAGGGAATTCCACCCATTGTAAATCATGGCAGCACACAACAGTAAAGCAACGTTAAGCTGAGGCATCCATAAACAAAACCTCGGCAGCAGTGGCTCAGACCCTGAGCCAAAGTATTTCAGCAACGCTGAAACAGCTTAGGTTAAATAAAACCGCATAAAAACCCAAAAGAAAGGGAGGTGGTACTGTCAACATCCTGATTTAGTGGAGCTGCTATACTGTGCTATGTAGGCTGTATAATGATTTTAACAGTTTATCAGCCTTAGTTAAAGAAAAGTGCAACAATATTGAGCTTTTTTAAAATAAAAACGGAATACCTAAACTTGAGCACTACTTTATGTCACAAAGAATCATTCTTTCATATATTTCTTACATGTGTCTTTGAGGAGCTGCCATCATACCAGAGCATAAACAATATGAGAAACTTTGGTGATGTGAATAGTGCAAGTTTGACGTTACGGGACTTCCATCCTAAGAACTGGGACCAAACGGCAGTGGATGCACACACACAGACAGGGTGTATTCTGAATGGCTGACCAATAGCCTGCCACAACACTGAAGCTCCTGTCGAGCAGCCTAACGGCCACTGTAAGCCAGCACATAGAACAGTAAAAACACAAAAAGGGACCAGAGTAACAAAACACCAGCAGAACTGTTGCCCAAGACTGCAAACCCAGACAGAAAACCTGTGGACTGCTTGGTCCAGCCCAAGAAGTCTTAGAAAGCCCAAATCTCCATGCTCCATGCATGGATACTGGAATATCTGAAGCCGTACATGATAAAAAAAAACTCTTAGAGCCTTGTTTGCAGACGCATTGAGGCTGCATGCCAGCTTTAAGACAATTGCACAAATCTCCATCAAATGTAGTTTATACCCAAGAGATCTCCTGTCCCTCCTGCTGTTCTGCACAGACCAGAACCTCTTCAGCCTCCTCAGCCGTTCCTGCCTGAGGAATGGGATCACCATCGGTCACCTCCTCTACATGGATGACATCAAGCTCTATGTTAAGAATGAGCATATATATATATATATAAACTAGGAACAGAGGGGATTTTTTCTGTATCATTGTGCTCTACTTTCATGCCAGAGAAGCATCTTAAGCTGAATTGTTCTGAGAGTAAAAATGACAGGAGATGCATCATAGTCCATGTGCGGTGATCCATTTCTCTCCTGCGTGCCAGCCTTCTGCTTCCTATCCCTCCCTCTGTGGTGAACAGGTGTTCAGCGATGGAACTGAAACACCCCTAGCATGCTCTGTCCTGCTGCTAATTCTGCTGAATCAATCTGACCCCCTCTGCTATCCTTCCCCTGCCATTTGGGGACTTTTATTAGCCTCTTCCTCCGGGTTTTAGGGGGTTTATGATCATCACGAAGCATTCCACACATCTGATTATAGCTGCTGCTTGAATCAGGGTGTTGCTGGCGTATGGGGTTATTAAGTGCTGCAGGAAAATATCCTTCCTGGCCTGTCGAGAGTGACAATCTCCCACGCACACTTGGTTTTCCCTCCTCTTCCTTTAATGCACACCTTTTTATTCTCTTTTTTTCTAACATTGTGTAAACGGAGAAATTACAGGAGCCAGTCAGGGAGTATTCTGTCCTTTGTAATGCCTGGGGTGTGAAATCAGAGCGTGGTAATTAAAAATGTGTCTCTGGCTCAGCCATCTGGACCCCGGAGAACCAGTGATTAACCTGCAGAGGTCTGCAGGGACGACGACAAGCAGGAAGCAACTATGCTCTGAGGGCCTCTTAAGCCTTGTGTCTGCATGAAAGCAGCTGACCATTCACTAAACCCTGCTTTTTTATTTACCTGGCAGTCTTTCACAGATTTCAATGCAGTCAGAAAGATAGTGGTGGCAGATTTAGGTCCAGGTTTGGAAGTGAATTAAACAAAAGTCTCTTTGTTCTGAAGACTGCGGTCACATTTAGCATACAGCCTGTCATTCAGCTTTGCCTCCAGAGATAACATGTGTGAAACACAACTGTTTCATGCACTGCAGAGTTGTTGGTGATCTCAGCTGCAGCAGAGATAGTTTTGTAAGACACTCCTTACTCCTAAAAGCTACCACCAGCAGAGATGCCATTATTGAGAATTCTCCTGTAAAGTCAACATTTTAACACCGGAAATCTAAGCTATAAGGTCTGCTAGAAACTTAATCAACCTTTATTCCAAAACACTAGATATCTGTGCTGATTGGACCCTTTGTGGCCATATTTCAACATGCAGTGTCGCACTCAGTCCTGCTCATGGACTGAATGTTTTATATTAAACATGGCTGTGTTTTCCAAACCCTAATAAAGTTTTTTTTTTTTTGCTGACACAATGTCTTACTCCTGCATAATGTTTTAGTTTCTGTCACCTGTAGGCAGTCCTGTGGATAGAAAAAGGAAGGGATGGAGACTGTATAAAGACTGGCCGTTGTATAAAATTATGCACTTGAAAAATTACATCTTGGACCAGAC
>JBAMIG010000021.1:17141878-17161482 GCA_037177335.1 Kiunga ballochi
TGGACCAGACGAAATGAGCGTCTTATCTGGATCCCAAATACAAAATAGTACAGTTTCTGTTTTTATATTATATGAACTTTGTATTTAAAGTAGCAACAATCTTGTATTAATCACGATTCTCACATAAAAATTATTTGACCCCAGTGAACACAGAATAAATGACTTGCTCCTTAACTTGCTAACTGTTTGTTTACACCTCTGACTGCATGCACTTTAAACATATTGTTGTTATCTGCTTTGGCTAAGAAAGGCTGAAACACATCCTGAGCTCTTAATAAACCCCTGTTTCCATCCTATTTTACCAGAACACAGTCAGCTTAATAAGAGATGAAAGGTGATAAGTCACACACAACAGCTAATGATCGAGTGTCTTATGATTTAAACCTGGATTTTATATCATGTAGGTGAACTAAACCTTTAAATAAGGGATGACAAACAAACATGCTTCAGTTTTTATGACTCAAATGTTATCACCGTATAAGTGGACAGTTCTTTCCTAAGCTCAGTGAGTCATGTCTCGTTTTTCTAACTGTAAATCACACAAAAACACACACAACAAATCCTAAATACACCGTGCATTTTGAAGCATTTAAGAACAGTGTTTGTTCCTGAAAAGATTGAGCAAAAGTTCATTCATCCAAAGATGCTGTCCTCTGTACGTTGCAGGAGAATGAGCTGAACTACGATGTGAAACAAGAGGCAGCACCGTGCTCACTGACAGGAAGCACGACAGAGAACTGATCAGGATGGTTTAAAAAAAGTGTTAATGGTGAAACCGTTTGCCAAAGTGACTTTTGAATTGACCTCAGTGAGTTCAAGTAACATTAAACTGGCCTTCATGTTATTATTGAACACTATCAAGACAATATTGACTCTTGAAAGTAATTTAGCACGGCTTCCTGCCCTTGAACACGAGAGAAGCCATCCAGCCCTGAAATCACAGAGACAGAAAGCAAGCGATGGGTCAGAGTGTCTGTGGGGACGATACTGAGTGTTACAGAGAGCGACGTTTCCCCTCGCAGGTCCTGATAAACTAAGCTCTGAGTTGCACTTCGTCTTGACCATCATCTGCTCTGGTCTTTGTCTTGTATCATAAAGTATATTTACAGAAGCTTTCATTAGTGTTTCTGGCCTCCATATCATACAACAAAGTTAATTTAATAAAGATATAAAACTACTGAAAGAAGCTCCTGTTAAACTACGTTTCTGCCGTGTTAAGCCACACGCCCTCATGCCTAAATGATAGTCACTACTAATGCTGATATGTTATTGCTTGTAGCATTGTTTTCAGTTGTTATGTGACATTACTCAGACAGAGAAGTCAGGTTCACCACTAAATTAGAAATTAGAAATTAGATCAGCTTGCCTAAACTCTCCTTGCTGCCTTTTTGTGTCCCGTCTCGCTCTAAGTTGCTTTCTTCGGCGAGTGACTGATAATGCAATGTATATCTGGGCGAGAGCTTCCTGATCTGCATGGTTAGTCTAGATGTTTCCAAAAATGCTAAGTTATCATCGCGTGATAGGTAAGGGCTTCAGGAATTGACTAATATGTGATGTATGTTTAGCTAATGCTGATATGCTTTCATCAAGTCCTAGTAAATGATGGCCGAACAGCATCTCTTCCACTAAAATGACTACAAACAGCATCGTAGATGATGATTATTTACATACTTGTGTAAATAAGCAACAAAATTGCTAAAAATATATTAATTTACTTATTTCTTTTACTGTTTCCAATCTTATCAACCTTTTCACAGGAACCCAGAACAGCAGTGATCACCCTGCCAGTGACATGTGGTCTGTGGGGGCATGATTAGTGGTATTTTATGAGGCACCAGTATATAATTGATTGAAGAACCAGTTTGTCATGGTGTGTTGGGATCGCTTAGTGAATAGAGGAAAGGTTAAATCTTTAGCATAAATTATTAATAAACTGTACCTGAAACTGTATTAAGTCTCGATGTGCAACCTGTTATTTCCCCCGTCAAAGCTAAGTCCTTCATTTTCCTTTAAAAAATCCTCCAAAGTAAATAAGGAGATAAAATAATAACTGTATAGAACAACAGGGTGTAAAAGTCAGGTTAATTTGCCCCTCCTTGCATATGAATGAAATGTGTGGCTGCCTCTCGGTCAGACCACCGTCAACCACCCATGATCCTTTGATTAGCTTGGACATCTGCACCACCCCTAGCAAGCATTGCCCATCCTGTCATCTTATTACATGGCTGTGCTGCTTGTGTGTGTATGCATACATACAAACATGTGTGTATTGTGGGTTAATCTAGGTCCCAGATGGGGGGGAGGGGAAAAAGCAGCGGCCCAGGAAATGATGCATCCCCTGGGAGTCAAGAAGGCAGCAGGGTGGAGGCTTATTGCTCCAGGGAGTGCAAATTTGCTCTGTTGCGTTTATCAAATTAGATAATCAAAGCCGGCCGTGTTGTTTTAACGTTGGATTAAAGCAACGACAAAGTGGTTTCATAAAATATAAAAAATGTCGTGGGGTTTGCATAACAGCTAGTAAGGAGTAGAAACAATGCACGACACAGAACAGAGCCGAACAAAATGAAGAACAGAAATAAAACAGTCGTGACTCGGTTTGACCTGGGTGACAAAAATGCTTCCAGTACTAATGCTGGTGATTTTGTTGCTGCGAGTAGGCGGCTTGTTCAGATTACCCTCCCACTTTGGAAAAAAGCCACCCAATGTGGGAACCAACTTTGAAAGGTTAACTTCCTGTCCCGTGTGTCACAAATGAAATGTTTCCCCAGTTGTTGTGTTCGGCGAGCGCTCTGCTCTGCATCAACTGTGATGAAGCTGGAGGATTTTTTGCCTTTGCTTCGAGTGAGAAGGCATAAACATAACTTTCCTCTGGAATCAATCAACATGAAGCGAATAGCATGGCTGGTCTCCTGGGCTGTTAACAATATTACAAACATCCGGACATGTTTAGATTGCAATGAGAGTGCTCTGCTTAGACCATTTTTACTGTATTTAGCTGAAAGATAAATCTGTAAGCATGTGTGTGTGTGTGTGTGTTGCAGAAATGATGAGATCTGTCATTAAGAAATGAAGATTGCTTGATAAATCATCAGGCAACTGATGAAAGAGTTTACGTCTTACCTCTGGACAGGAAACCCCTGCTATAACAAAAGCCTTTCCCTTATGTGGTTACAGGTTTATACTGCACTAGGACCTAAACTGCTCAAAGGAGAGATGTGTCGCTACGACAACACGAAGGGATGACATACACCTTTTTCTCCACATGAGATTTCACACAGGAGGATGTGGGGTTTATTTGAAAGGTTTTAAACAAGTGCATGCACCCGACTTAAATAGCTAATTTCTTAACTTACTCAGAGACTGATCGACGGGAGGGATAAGGGTCTGATTGCAAGTCCTCTGCAACAGAAGAGCAGCTGTAACCTGAACAGAGAGTAACTTTTACTAAACACAGAAGGAGTAGTTTCTACAGGGGTTTTATCCTCTGATCATCGAGGGCCACGGTTCTGCAGGTTAACATGATTCCTGAAAATAGCTCCAGCAGCTTGTTGTAACGACCTACACAAAGACCCATTTGTTTGAGTCAGGTGTGTTGAAGCAGGGAACCATCTAAAACCTGCAGGACAGGAGGTCAAGATCCCTCCTTGGCCACAGAACAAGCTACAACAGAACCAAAAACCTCGATCTAATGCAGCGTCATTTACAAACGCTACACTTTCTCATCGCATTGGAAGGCAAAGGATTACAAGTGTTTTACAGTGCTCTGAGGAATCTCTGATATATCACTATCGTTTACTGGTGACCAGCTGTAGATTCACGTACTAACAGATCCGTGGAGTCAGAACCAAATAAGGCAATGAGAGGGTGTTGTTCAGCAACAGCTTAGTTATGTAGGTATACAGAAAAGTTTTATAAGGTCAAGAGCGGGACTTAAATGTAAACTTAGAAAGGAAAATGTTTATTTCTCATTAGCTAGCGAGAAATAAAGTAGACATAGCACAGACTGGAGAAGGGCCAAGCATGGAAAAGCGCTGAGAGGACTTTTTCCTGGAACTGCAAAAACAAATTTGATTTCAGATGTGCTCAAAGGTTTTTAACGTGACACGCATTCAGCGGCTGGAAAATCGGGCTGAAAATGGAAGAGTCTCTATTCTCATTCTCAGGTTTGACTTTGTGAAGATGTTCTTGTTTTGTAAGCTAAAAATCTGTGGCTTGAACATTTCTGGATGCTGTAACCGTGAACACAAGCAATTAACCTTAAAAATCAACACTGTTAAAGCAAACAAGAACAGCAGGTACAAGGGTCATAGCTGCCACATCGCTTCTATGTTGTTTTACCCTTTAAGACATTTTCTCCTCTGTTATATACTTCATATATTGTAAAACTTATGCATAAATGAGACTAATTTATGATCTTGAAGGGATTGGAAAAGCCAACATGAGGATCAAGACTGGCTTTTCCTTATTCTTTACCATTATTTCCCATCAGTAACATCATTCAGTGGATAACTATCACTGGATATCTAAAGAGGTTTCCCTGTAGTCTTAACATCGATGCATTTGAAGCAATCTGTAGCCTCTGAGCTGCTCTTCTTCGACCCGCCTGGACAAGGGCTATTGCGTAACTCTGGTGTGTATTTGAAATGACCCTGGATGTGTAACACAGATGACTTGGATGACTTATTATGAGTTGGGCATGACAATGCCTTTGTGTGACGAACAGAGAGTGGGACAAACAGCACATCTGTGTTTGTTTTCTTGATTTTCTTGCAATCCTGGTGTCATACTGTATCTGTCTACGGGCAGCATTAAAGCACCAATCCCCCCCTTCCTCCTCCTCCTCCTCATCCTCCTCCTCTTCTGGCCATCTGCCTGACACAACCACTACATGGAGCTTGTGTGGACGACTGCTTTCTGCTCGCAGCATGGAGCACTGGAGGGTTAAGATCAGCCAGAAAACCTCACGGAAAGCTTGTGGGATCCCTCTTTGGTTTTTCGCTTCCTCCTGTCTTTTTCATTCCCCTGTCAGTCACATATATCCCCCCTTTCCTTGTCTTTTTCACCCACTCTGCTCATGTAAATATCCCCTGAAACAGATGCCCTTAATTCCTCTGGCTTCACAATAAGATCTGCCCAAAACGCAGGAAAGGAGAAGGAGTGAGGAAGAGGAAAAGGGAGGAAGGTGTTCATCCTTCTTTCAGCTCACAGATACATATGTATGTAAGGTGGTAATGCTGGAGAGGGAGGGTTTAAGCCGTGGCTAACCTTCAAGCATGAGCATATTAGTGATTTTTGTAGGGAGGAGGGGATTCCATGCTGTAAAGCAGCCAGCGGCATCAATCTAACCCCTTGAGCGCTGGCGAACAACAGCATGGACATGAAAAAATGCCCTCCTCTTCTGGAACACACCCTTTTTTGGATGCGATTGACCCAGATGTTGTCAAAGCACAGAAAAACAAACAGCATCTCCTGCAAAAGAAAAGCAAAATGTAAAAGAGAATAATAAATCCTACCTTTGTTGTGGGTGTCCCCCAGTGAAGCCCAGCACATCCAGCCCTGTGGAGTAGTATCCACACGTTTCCTCACACACAGCCAGTCGATCACATCCACATACATTCCTCGCTCTGTACGCCTTTTCTCTCCCTCTCTCGCTATCTACTCCAGCTGAGATCCTCCCTGCCTCCCTCCTCACTGCTGCTGAGTCTCCACCCTTCAGCCAACAGCTCAGGCTCCAAGAAACTACACTCCTCTTCCTCCCTCCTTTCCTCTTTGTGTCATTTCTTTTCTGCTATTAGGACACGTTCACTCCATGCCTCAGAGGTCCACAGGAAGAGCTCTGACTGTCTATCTAAACAGCTACAGTAAACAAATGCATACCAGGACAGCTGACAGCCAGGGCGAGCTGGATTTTAATCCCTGCTTTTCTGTTTCTCATTCCCAACTCAGATTTTGTTTTGACAGAAGAAAATGAGTCAAACCTCCACAACAGCATGTTTTACATGCTTTTAATCTCATTTGCATATCACAGTGAAGCCTTTAAAGATGAAAACAGAAACACAAAACCCAGAAAAATGCATAAACAAACAGCAAACTGTGCTTTTGTGTTTAGGATGAGATGGATCCTATGAAATGTAAAATATGTGCATGAGAAGGGTTTTTACTACCATCTGTTTCTGCTCAATAACAGGATGTTGATAACATGCCTGAATAGATTTAGGTTCAATCAGAAATCAGAAAATGTTATTTTATTGTTTTGGGGATGAAGAGAAATGCAACGTTTCTGTCATTTTTACAGAATACTTTATTTATTTATTTCCCTCACAAATCAAAATGTGAAATCCTTCCTCCATTCTTCAGTTCCTTCTAATATTTTATAGTAATATTCTTCCATATATTTTAATAGTTTGGTGATTTAAGGTGACGTTTGGAAAGTAAAGGAAATATTAACATTATTTTGGCTTTTTCTTTCAGCAGTGCTGTCCACGACAATCATTCTTTTACGCCATATATCCATTTATTGCGTGATTATTTTAGCGTGGTGTGTCATATGTGCTACATACATGAGCAAAGTGAAGATGAATGACGAGCAAAATTCATCAAAGCGTGAAAGAAAAAACAAAAAGGTGGTTAGATGGGGTAAAGATGCTTTAGAAATCTATCTATTTAAATATTTTAATAACGTTAATCCCTACAAAATCTATATATTTTACAAATAAAACTTCTGAGACCCATTGCTTCACTTTGAATTTTTGTTTTAAAAGACTGTATTGCCATCAGATTATCTGTCATCTTGTGGATCTTTTGGATTATGATAACTCATTAATAGCACAGAGTAAAAATACAAATGAGCTGATTAATAACTCACTGGTCTGTTTGAACACACATCATGGCTGACTCGACAAAACACAGGAGGACATTTTCAGAAGGAAGCATAAGAGAGGACTTTTACTGTCTGGAGAGCACTCGGAGAAGAGACAGTACCCAACACGGCTGCTCAGTTAGGGTTCATTGTGGGAGATATGTATTCAGAGCTGCTTAAAATGTTTAAACTAATGATTTCTGCCACGCTTCTTCCTGTGAAACTGCATTGGGTAGTATTTATATTTCATCCCAAAATGAAACTTTGCTCGAAACCGACTCGGATCCCGTCCAGGATAAATTACCAGTCACAAACAGAGATCTCCCCAGCTTGTCTGAATTCACATTAGCGTGAGCACGCTGCTCCTCTGCTTTCATGCATGTTATGTAGTTGGCCTGCAGGTAAACCTGGCCAGCCCTTTTCATCTTCCTCTTACTGTAAGAACATAATGTTCACTGTGAGTCACATTTTCCTGCGCTTCATTCACGCAAAGGTTGTTTTCTGTTAAGCGTACAGTACACATCCAGAGAAAGAGAGAGAGGTGGAGAGAGGGGGATGGAGAATTAATGAGTCATGGTTCCTGTGAACGTAGAAAACCTCTGTCACCAGGATACCACGGTGATTTGGGATAGCCCTTCCTGGGTCCATAAATCCAGCTCTTCCCAATCTTATTCAGACTGATTAAGTGCTGCTGACCTTTCAACAAGCTGTCATAATTGCCTTTTTATAGCTAAATGCTTCAGCCATTAGCTGAGTTCTCCATTTACACAACAGCTCATGTGATGTAAGTACTCCTGGTCAGGAAGTATTAATATGGGTTATGCTTTTGGCTTGTTGAGCACCACCAGGGACAAAACAGCCAGACCCCTCCCTCCATCACTGCGGAAGAGATAAACCCAGAGATTTGTTTATGTGTAATCTGATTACTATGTTTTATGATCAGCTCTTGGGATCATCTCTGAATCTTTTGGTGTCATTGCAGCTGTTTAGCTTAATAAGCTGGTTTATTAAGAGCTGTTAATCCATCTTTCAGAGGGCACAAGCAGATGTGCTGCCTTCAGGGTTTTGCTGTAGCTATTCCAGTGAAAAGTGATGATTTACGTCATATGAGCTCCATTTTGGGATTAAGAGTCTGGACATTTATTACTGCTTAAACAGCTGATTGCAGGCATCAGGTATTTAGCAGGTTTTCACTTATCAATAGGGCTGTTTTGATGGATCCGAGTGGTCCTGTACATGCAGTGGACGTGGGGTGGGGTTACTGTGCAGGTGGGGGAGGGGCCTGGATTTCATCTCTGATTTGTGACCATCTGCCTCCTCCAGACAGATGCCGAGCAGAGCCTCCCTGCATGTGCTGTCCCGATGCCTCATGGGATTTACGGAGAGGTCAGCGTTGCAGTTGGAGACGCACTGTCACTGAATATTATCAGACAATCAACTGCAGTGACATCTCACACACACACACACACACACACACACATGCACATGTTTGCAAACAGCAGGATGAGATGCAGGGAAGTGTTGGAAGGGCTGTAACATCCGAAGCATCCTCACAAAGCATCCAACCTTAAGCGTCAAAACACCCAAAGGGGTGCTGCACCTCAAGCCAAAGCACAAAACAGAGGAGGGTGATGACAGAGCCAGAAAAATGGATTTCCCCTTCTTTGTTGCCATGGCGACAGCAGTGGATGGTGGATGACTGATTTCCTGAACAGCTGTGGAGAGAGAGAAAGAGGTGGAGCTTGCTGAGGAAAGCATCAGTGCAGGTCCTCAAAGGCAAAAACAACATAAAGAAAAGAAAAAACACGAACTTAAGCCGCTTTCACATCACATGTTTGCATTTAATTCGATTAGAAAATCATAAAGCCACCTCTTTTCCCACCATGCCATGCTTTCATAACAATGTCTTTCAGAGTGGCAGAGAAAACCAGCAGAATAAGTAAAACAGGACATTTGACTGGAAGGAGCATTTATTTTCATTAATTGTAATAAATAATACAAATACATGTATGAATCTCACAAATATCTTATTCCTAATAGGACATTTTACTATTTCATTGGAAATATTAGGGCACTTTGAATTTCACATTCATTTTGCCACTGACCCGCTTTAATTTGAACCATTTTAAACAAACTTTGGTCCGGTGGTGTTTTTACTTCTTCTTTGCACGATGGCGCTTTAACCTGCAGATGTGGATTTCATGGTGAGTTGTGTTCTCACAAACAGGAAGCGTTCCTGAGTCCATGCAGGGATTTCCAGAAACAGATTGTGTGTTTATGCAGTGCAGTATGAAGGTCGACAGATCAATAACCATCCAGTTTTATGAAACTGTTCCTCATTTTTTAGACATTGATAAGTGAAGCTTCTTCCTGCAAAAGCTCTTGTATCCAGTTACTGATCTGTCGTTGTTAACCTGATTAGTTGCTTAACACGTCTCCAGTTTTCAGTTTTATTTTCAATGAAATGAACAAATAACTGCAGTGTTTATTGGGAGTAAAATATGAGATATTTAGAAAACATTGTAATTTTTTTTATTTGAAAAATGTCTTTTTTTTTAAATTGTGAATCAATTAAGGAAAAAGAAATCACAAAAAAATCAGTTCCAGTGGTTTCCTAATGTCGTTGAATAAAACAGCAACATTCACTGCTGACAGTGGCTGAAGGCAGTTTCAGATTGTAAAGATATAAAACTGTACCTCTTTAAAAAATAGTATAAAATACAATTGTACAGTTTTCAGTCAGTATCAGTCTAAACTGGTGCATTAAAGCAGCACCTGACAGGTGAGACTGGGCCTGCAGGACAGGAGGACACCACGCATCAGCTGGTGTCTCAATGTTGAAACGCTACTGCCACCTTCAGGCCAACAGTTGTATTACACATGAGGGTGAATAACTCCCACCAGGGTGCAGCATCATCTCAGGAAACACTTCTGAAAACCAGCAGGAATCTTTTTTTACCTGTATGACACAAAATAACCAGACACCAAGACTTTGGTAGATAAATGTACCTATTTATTTAGATATTGAGGACATTAGTACCAAGAAGGCACAGACCCACATTTCAATCAAACAAATCTTTTTTTGGTTTGTTTTTTTTTTTAACAACAGGGTGACAAAATGTTTTATTTTCCTGCAGGAGGATCCTTTCACAGAAAGGATTATTGACAGACATACAGACTCTTACAAAGTGTAAGGATGTACACTGACGCCGCGGGAGGAAGTGATGAGCAAATCAGGAACCCTTTACGGACATGGGTTATGGCTGTATGGCTATGTACCTTAACACATTCTCTTTTATTATAAGAAACTTTGTTCATTAAAACATTATTTCTGTTTCCATTGATTTGTAATTCAAAGTTTATTACAGTGGTAGAAACAAGCAGTAAGAAATTCAATACACAGAAATACCAGATTCATGTGTGTTGTTATAAAAAATGTTCAGACACTTCAAACTGACCTGGGAGGAGAAGAAAGCTCTCGTATTGCTTCAACCGACTTTGGCAACAGAGAGCGAACAACAATTTTATTTCTTTGCTCATCTGCCAACCAGAAACTTTGTGATGCATGTCAACTGCTTTCATCCCTGTGTGAGATAAATATGCTAGCATAGCTTAGCATAAAGACTGGAAACGAGTCCTAAACACCAATCAGAAACGTCCAAAGCGCCCAGGATGAACACGTTCACATGACATATTTTAGATACTTTGAAGTGTGAACTGATGGAAGGATGATGTTTTCACACATGCATAAAAGCTCTGGCATGTTTGAGACGGTAAGAATCTAATTTACTTATGTGTTTTATACGTTATATTTAATATTTATGTGGGGATTTTTCTTTATGAAGCCATCAGATTTTGTGTTTTAACACCGTGGTGTCAGATGGTGCAAGCTCGATATTAATCTGTAGCATCTGGAACAAGAGTGAATACATTTGAGTGTCACAGTTTATATAAAACAAGTCAAAATGTTAGCTAAACTCTTTTCACCTCAGACTTTTAGTCAGGTCATTTTGATAAGACAATGCCATTATTAATTAAAAAGCAAATAAGAAACGTTAAAGCCTCAGTTGTGGCACTTTTATTCTTTAAATTTGCAACACGGCACATTTTAAATGTAAGACGGCTGAGCCTGTAAGGTTACTGGTCAGCTCCCGCAGGCTCCAGTTCTGATGAACCAGATCAGTGTGGATGAAACAAAGTATCCTTAATACTGACTCCCACATCACAATACTTAAAGACACAGAATACTAGTTGAAAACACATGATTCATATAAAAATACATCTAAAAGATAAATCTGGCGTAATGTTAAAAAACTGTAACAGATTCCAGTTTTTATTAATCGATGACAGGAGAGCAGGAGTAAGAGGTGTAAAATGTGCAGCCCATCAGGCTCCATTTTAACTTGAGATTACACAGGAACTGGTGCTGCCACAATCTCAGCACAAGTCTCAACATGTAGAACCTCGCTCAGCCTCATTCCTCCTGGGAAACCTGGCCAGATTTCACAGAATGCCATGAAATCAGACTTTTTTAAATATATTTTATTGCTGTAAAAACAGCAGGTGTCCATCAGGCATCTGCCATAAAGCGAAGCTTTAAACTCTGATCACTTAACAGTAAGTTTAACAGACCTAAAACTAATGTGTGGATGCATGATTGTCACTTTTAGCGTCAGATATCTGCATAGTGTGAAGAAGGCACGGTGGTTGTGTTTATCAGTCCAGTTTGGGGGGAATTAGCATACTGAATTTCATGTTGAGGTAAAATAAAGTGGTCACAGAAAGAAAAGACGTTTCTGCTGCATGGAAGAAGATAAGGAATCCATCATCCTTCCCAGTAGGATGTCTGAAATGTCCCGTTATGTGGACACGTTTCATTTGCAGTTCACTGGCTGGCAGCTCAGTTTGTCCCCATCAGAAGATGTTGGTCACGTCTGCCTGCTGTTAGCCTACATGTGCACGCAGTCTCTTCATGACTTTGTAAAGCTTGCAAACACAAGGTGTGGCTGATGAAAACGAGTTGGAGAAGAAAGATTTGAATGAACAAGATGACACAATCCCTTTTGTTTCCTTTGACACAGGGAGCGGTTCAGGTTACATTTTAAAAACACAAACTCTCTTCTGACATGAGTTCTTTCTTAAAATTCCTATTTCAGCCTGAATCCTCCATGTCTGTCTGTTATACGCCTCAGGTGGTACGTGACAGGCAAGCCTTTTGTCGCTCCACTCATGGCTGCCGTTAAACCACATCTGTAGCGCCTCTCTCGTTCCCTGAGACGACTCCCCATCTGACTCCACATTCACCCTGCGGCCGCCTCGTCTCTGCCTCTGTCACACCACAAACTCGGGCACCTCTTCGTTGGTCAGGTCCAGAGAGAAATATTTGTTGGTCCTCTTGATGGGGAACGGGTGTTGTTCGCTGAGCATGCCTGCGCGCTGATCAGTCAGGCCCTGGTAGCCGCCGCCATCGCTCAGCTCTTCAGCACAGCCGAATGTGTAGCTGTGGGCGGTGTCCTGGCAGAGCTCCGCCCACTGCTGGCAGTCCTTCTGGTAGAGCCGGATGTCGTCCAGTGACTGGCTGTGGCGGTCAGTTGATGACTGGGACTTCCTGCATGCAGATGTCTGTAGGTGTAAAGCGTGACATCACATGTTTACTTTACATTTTGTTTATTTTGTGGCAAGAAAAACTTCTCTACTGTGAGCAAACAGTTTGAAGTTTCTTTCCAAGCAGAAGAGAGAAAGAAACAAACCACCTCAGACTCAGAAAGAAGCTCTGGTTTTACCTGAAAGTAGCTGGACTGTGCAGCGGTCACATGTAAAACCAGGTAGTTAACATCTGCATCACATAAAAATGATTAAAGCTAAAGCTAATACCTGTGGTAAGGACTCTATGCTCTGTCCTCTCATCTTGACAACGGTCTCTGAGGAACTGGAAGTGGAGGAGCTGACATCTTTCACAATCAGTCCTAAAAAAAAACAGGAAAATGTTTCAGTGACAGTGCTCCTCATCCTCCCACAGCTTCCTTAGCTCAGTGTGTAAATCAAAAGCATCCCTTCTTTGTAGATATGTGCGTTTACATTTCCCTGCTGCTACCTTCACGCTTCCGTTTAAACATCTAACCAGCTACTGCAGAGGTTTCATTACTGGATGACAGATAAGACTCTCCACCTGAGAATCCATTGCTTTGATCGGGTGACATGGTCAGCATGTCCTCAGTGATATGGATGCACAGCTCCTGATCCAAAACCATCTCATGAAGCTCTTCGTAGTCCTTGGGGTCGTCCACCAGCATCTCAATTTCTGCAGGAACAAAATTGCGTAGAATTGTTATTTTAACTAATTATAGACACACAGATACAAAACCTCCTGTTTCTTTTATTACAACTTCCAGGTTTCCTCTCATTACCCATCCCTGGGTCTTTGCGAGTCATAAACCACATTAGAGGCCCACTCTCACCGTCATCATCTAGGATGCGCTCCTTGCCGCTGCTCTCAATCCCGGAGGTGTGCGAGCTGCCGTGGCTGGTTGTGGACGAGCTGCAGGTTCGCAGGGGCCTGTGTGCAGCCTGACCAGGAGCCCTGAAGCTGTCGGTTTCAATGCCTGATGTGTGTGAGCTCCCATGGCTGGTGGTGGAGTGGCGAGACAGACGTTTATGGTGGGACACGCTGCCCGCACTGCTGCCGCTGGCCCGGGAACGCTTATCCAGCTGGTCCATGTCGAGTTCCAGCGCGTCGCTGATGTACGACTCCCGGTACTGCTTCTTCTCTGGAAGCAGACAAACATGGAGACATGCTGAATGCAACTCTGAACTAAGACTTCTGGGCTTTAAAAGCTTGTTGTTTCCTTGCATGCATTTATTTGCAGCTCAGACTGTGAGATGGATACCTTCGTTCTCCTCCAGTCGACGAACCTGTTTCAGGACAGGCTGAAGGTTCATGTAGAGCCGGTGACTGTTGCTGAGCAGCTGCAGGAGGTGGCGAGAGCGCATGGGGCAACCGGTGTAGTAGATGAGTTTACGCGCTGAGGGCAGACCGTCAGGAAGGATTTCAAACTTCTTGCCCTAAGAGGGTGGAAAGAGGGCAGAACATCTAATTATTGTTGATAACAGGACTTTGTTAGTATGAAGATATTACAACACAAGAATGTAGATATGAAATGATGATAAAATGCCAGGAAGGCCAGAGGGGAAACATCAGCGAGAGAGCGAGAAGTCTCTTCTTGAAAACGGTCTTGTTGCCAAACCCAATACAACAACCAGTTGATGTATCTGTTTTTCATTTCCTCAGGCAGAAACAACATTTTTAAGCTGGTTTGATTATTTTCCAGGGAGAGGACATGCTGGCCAGATGCACAGAAAATATAAAATGGTAGGGTTGAGCTTTCTTTTGGCTCGGCTCAGAACCAGCTGTCTGTGGAGTCAGCAGGGTTGTTTTCAACACACATCTAAACATTTCTGCATGTCAAAAGGCTCAAACTCAGCAAAACTTTCATTTCTGACCGTCACACGTTATTTATCCGGGCCTTTGGAAAGAAAGCAGCTGAATCTGAATGCACTTAACGCAAATCATGAACAATCAGCTTTGTCTCTTTGGAAAATGAGTTCATAAAACCGCACTGAGCTCTTTTGACAGCAGCTTTTCAATAAAAGTGACTTTTTCTGGTCAATGCTATTCTTGAAATCCTTGGGTGGGAAACTGCTAGAGTATTTCTCTTCCATCCCTCCACTTTAGGACATATTTTTAACCTGAAAGTGCTCGAAGCAGCACGGGGAAGATGGCGTCACACTGAGGAGCCATGTGTGACGGTAAGCACAGTAAGAAGGATGTACAAACGTCTTTATGGGACGCTTGGTGCATTTCTACAGAAGAAGAAATCAAATCTAGTTATTCCTGAATGTAAACAGCAATGATGTCAGTTCAATAAGTTCAATACGAGGAAATATTACAAGTCTTGAGAGGAAAGAGGAAAGTTCGACCTACATGGGATAAATCAGTTTCCATGTTGGTGGTGACTCTACTCAGCAGACTGGTGTCAAGTGGCCGCCTATTAAAAGCTTTTTAAGCCACTTTAGAGGTTTCTTGTTTCATCCAGCACACATAATCAGACTTTCGAAAGTCACCGGCCAGATTTCCTCACCGGGACCGCTTCAAACGGGCCACACACGTCAAAAACTCCCAGCATCAGTCGTTATCCAACCATCCTTCAACAATCCAAGCCCGAAGCCACGATCCTACCCTACATCACGTCAGCTTTGTGGAGGCAGCAGACTGAAATCTCACAGGCTCAGGAGAAACAAACATAAAGAACAACGTTCGAAAGAAGAAAGCAGAAAACCCTCTTCCTACAAACTTTGATGCCAAAAATGATCTCAAATCATTCCAAAGGCTGAAAGTCAGATTTAAAAATCCCCTCAAAACCATCACAACATCTGGTGTTTATTGACCCTCTGCTGCTGGTGGCAGCGGTGCTGGTTGGCGCGACTCGTGGGTGGAGTGGAGGAAAGAGCCTGTTATTCAGAAGAAGGGTGGGACAGTGCAAGACGAAGTTCTTCGGGTCCACAGTAAAACCGCAGCCACACCACTACTCCTTCGTTCTCACAGCATCTCTCACAGCAGACAGAGAGAAACCACGGAAAAATATAAAAGGAGGAAAACAGGATGGCTCTACTCTGAGCTGGGTGGCAGATGCAACAGTAGCTTGCATCCAAATCAGCCCAAACGATGAGTATTAAGATGTTTTGGGACAACAGAAACATTAGGTAGAAACCTAAAAAGAGGTTACCAAATTTACCATCAAAGTTTGACATTTTTATGCAACTACAGCAATAAGAAGTAAAAACCTCCCTGTATTGTGATTAAAAGACGACTAATAAAACTCATTGGAGTGAAACAGATATATAGTGAGCTTCCCTCTGCCTCGCTGTGATAACAGAAAGCTCTGAATTAAACGACTGCTGCGTTAGCTTCCCAACAAGCTGACTCAGAGTGGAGATGAGAAGATTTAACAGGATTTCCTTTAAGGAGCAGAAGCACATCCGAGACAATTAATAAAACTGGAGTAGCAAGATGTGCTTATCATAAAGTAAACTGCTGCTGATTACATAAAATACATATGTAGCATCAAATACAGGGTGTTTGCATGTGTGTTTGTGCAAGGAAAGCCTTTCAAAGTCCCTGATTGGTTCCAGGTTAAGATAAAACAGCAGTGTGGAGCGAAGAAGCCTTGCGTATAATTTCCACAACCTTAAGCAGGAGCTCAGCTTTACAAACATCTCTACAAGCCAAGAGCTGCTTAAAGAAACAACAGATCATCAGTACATATAAAACAATGTTTCTTTGGGATGCATGACTGGATGCTACATCTGACTTACCACAAAAACCAGTTTCCCCACGTTGGTCCACGGGAAATCGTACAACAGCTGCCTCACGGGTCCCACGTTCTGCAGCACAGAAACACAATGTTATGATGTTATAAAACACTTTTCATGCATACAACCAAAGCTCCACTTTGTTTAAACTGCGACTGAAAACAAAAACGTTCCTTAAACTTTTACAGGAATAACAAAAAAATACTGTGAAATGACTGGGAGGCACCTTCCCAGATCTGATAAACCTCCCAGGGATTAACCCAGGTTCGCTGTGGCTAAAGAGTCTGTCTCCTCCTGTAGATGTCCACTGTTTCTAAATGAAAAACTCTTCCTAATGAACTGCACCAATGCAGCAGAACATGTGCTGACATTAAGCAAACTAGCTTCAGACACAGTAATAACTGAGATAGCCTTAAAATAAATTGATTAATGTCTAAAAAAAATTGTACCTGAAATATTTGGATTCCACGTAAAGTGAGTCCCAACGTGAGCGACGCTTCAATTTCCTTTTTGTCCTGGTAAAAGACACAGAAACAAGATAAACATTTCAACAGAAGATTACATGTAACGTGACATTTTCTCTCTCATACTGTTAAAACTGTCAATTTTCCTACCTTGTAGAGCCTGTAGTAGTGGACCGTGACATCATCAAGCTGAGCGCACTCCTTTATGTACTTGAGTTGAGCCTCTGAAGCTGTGAGAGCAAACTGGTCTTTGTGCATGTTTGGGATATGCCTCAGGATGTATTCCCTGCCACGCTTAGCTATCACCTGAGCAGGGATTAAGACAAAGGGCGTCATCAGGCTTGGCTCCTCTAAAAATTCATTACAGCAGAGAAGCAACAGGCTGCCAATGAGGCTGATGATGCTGCCTGCCGCAGGGCGAACAGTGTGAGAGCCAGAGGCTGCACCAGAAACACACCCACTAAGCTTTGCAGTAAAGTGTGTAAGCTTTACAAGCACTGACTAAATCTGAGGGAGATTTACCTCAGAGTAGTATACATTGTTCAATTTCCAACAATTTCCTGTTACCGCTAGCTTCAAGTGCGATAAAGAAGCAGGAGGCTAATCACAGGAAGTGGAGGGCAATCAGACGGGTGTGTCTGTTGGAGGGTAGTGGTGGTGGGACGGTGTTGCCTGGATAACAATGTTTGCTGTGGCAAACTTTAAAAAGAAACCGTGCGCCAGTTCCAGGGACAAAAATAAACGTGATGTCCCAGTTCTCATCATCCCCCATGCTCAGATGTAGGTACGGCTAAGTGTTTGGTCATCATGATTAATAAGGTTGCTTCAGACCCGCATGCAGTCCACACTGCTGGCTTGAGGCCTAAAAATGTACTTCCAGCTTCTCAGTCAGTGACACAGCAATTTATTTACTCTCTGCTTTGGTTTGTAGCTTCTGAAGCTACTGATGATGCACAACGACATTCACTTTGACTCACTGGCACATGAGACAGATCCGTACCAGTCTGAAGGTCTGAAACATTCATGCTTTTATTCTATTACTACCTTTAAACGTCACTTTATTTGTTAAATAACTACCTATAATAAACAAATGTGAGGTATTTATGCAAATAAATCAATAGGCCAAGTTTAATTTGTGATATAAATGAAAGCTGTTATCACGTGGAGAAGAAAAGTGAAGCCACATGGGGTTCGGTGTGAACAGGAAGCTACACAATGTGCAGGATAGTGGTCATACAGGCGTTTGGCCCACATAAGGTATGAGTTATACACTCACCCACTGGGGGAAGTAGGATTCGGGTTCAAAGTACTTTCCAAAGTGCTTGTTACGTTTGAAGTTGCTGAGATCGGCCTGAAGAGCAAAAGCAGCGAGGAGGAAGTAGGCCTCCTCTCTTTGGATACACTGCGAGAGCAGCACCTGTTTCCTCAGGTGCCAGTAGTAGTAGTACAAGGCTGCCTGGTCGCTGCAGGGCAAACAGAGGAACAGAGCAGATTTACAAAGCTTTGAGGATAAACTGGAACTTAGCTGAGGGATGTTAAAACAGGCTCATTACATGAGCAAACAGCTGAGAGGTTTTACTGACCTGATCAGCCTCCCATTTTCCACATAATACTGTGCTCTGAAGTGAATGATCATTGGAGGCCCAAACTGGTCAATGCCCTGGAAAATAAACATGTTTATTTATCAAAAAGAGCAGAATGTTTCATTTCTAACAGGTCAAGTGTGTGGAAAGTGATCTGTATGAGTAAATGGTTCATAGAAGATGGAAATATGTGTATGAAATGAAAACATTTAAAGACACAATAGGAAACAAGAAATCAGTTTATATCTACATGGGTTCAAGAGAAAAGTGAGTTTAACATATAAAGATATGGACTCATTGTTTAAAAGCTGGTATGAAACACCTAAACTGGACAGAGCTGCAGTTTGACCTGCAGGAGTTTTATTGTCACAGTGATTTTACCAGATGCAGAAAATAGTCTTTCAGCAGTAAATCATGTTCTAAAACACAACACTGCAGCTCTCTGTGCTGTTTAGATGTGCTTCAGATGTTCTTTTATCCATCAAACCATGCCATCTGGCTTCATTTGCAGCATGACACTAAGCCCAAACACCCAGACAGAGGAATATATCAGCTTTCTGCCACAGATATCATGACCATGTTCATAACTGGTTTTAACACAAGTATAAATGCATCCGTTCACTGTGCCATACAGGTCCGGTTCTGCAAAGCTGTGTCAGCATGCACACACGTGTCAGCATGAGCTCAGTGCACAGCTGGAGCCGACTGATCTGCAATTATCTCTGAGTTAAATATTATGTTGGTCCCACTGCCCAACTCGTAATGGGCTTACATTCAACAGAGATTTCTGGTTTACTGTGCAGCTAATAATAGCTGTGGGTACCTGATCCAGGGCAGGGCTCTGCCAAATGTGTTAGCTTTCACTGACAGGAGGCTGGGCTCCTGCAGTATGGCCCGGGACATATTCATGGATGAGCCACTGTAAGAATGAGGCCACTAGTAACCCAGAGAATACAGAGTGAATCATGAGAGCTACACTTATAGGTGTGCTCTTGAAGTGCATGTTAATGTCAGGTGAGGGGCTAAACGGACACTCAATCTTATTTTAAAAATAAAATCTGAATCCCAGTTGCAGAATGTGTCCTCTGCTAAAAATATGATGAAAGTTGATCATCTGCATGTCTTACCTTGCTGGCCTCTCTCTTCCATTCTTTGGGACAATACTTGGAAAGCTTCTGATCCAACTCCATGTAGATGTGTTCATTATCTGTGGGAACAGAACATAATTATTAAGTGTGTCGTCGGTTTTGTGCACGTTCACAGCTTGTTACATTGGTGCCCAATACATGTATGTGTACAGGGAAATCCTCTTGTTTCTCCATATATATA
>JBAMIG010000021.1:17195755-17208701 GCA_037177335.1 Kiunga ballochi
GATGGATGGATGGATGGATGGATGGATGGACTGAGTGCATAATCAATGTAAACAGTGAACTTTCAGCAGGTTTTCAGTGTGACAGCAGTGTCTGCTCCACTTTCTTTATTTCACCTGGAAAGCAGGAAACAAGCTCTTTTCTGTCTGTTTGTGTTATAAAACATGAACTTTAAAAGAAACAATATCTCATCGTCACGTCAGCTGGTGTCCAATGGAGAATGTTAAATCCTTAAATCTATTCTAGGAGTGACACCCTGCCAATGTTGCTCTTAACTGCATGTTTCCATCACCACAAGTCAGTATGTGGTGAGGAGCATTGCTTGTTCGTCTGCCTGTTTTTTCTCTTCAGCCATTCTGGCACCAGAACTGGAGGCCAGTGGCTTTTGTAAACTATCCTGGCCTGCAGATATGTTTGTGGCTTTTCTGTGAAAAACACAGTTCATTGTGTCCCTGCTGCTCCCGCAGGTCACAATACCTCATCTGAAGCTGGCTGAGGTCATCTACTTCCTGCTGATTGTCAGAGAGATCAGTGTGGTGGCTGTGATAAACCGGTCCAGGAAACCTGTAGACTGGAAGTGTTGAGTGCAGCTGGAGGCAGAGCAGACTGGGAACATGGGTGGTAGGGTTGCAAATGTCAATGTAAATGATGGTAGAAAATATCAGGAATGGGGTGATGATGATGATGATTTACTTTTTCAGCTTCAGGAATAAAAGTTTACATCTCTTTGGACGGCTCTGTAACTTTGAACAAAACAGGCTGCAAAAGTGACCAAATGTCACAGCCTTTACTTTTCTATTCCAGGTCTTTTACAATGCAATTTTCCTCTCCTAAAACAAAAGCCTGCTTTTAAACGGTTGCTTTATCTGCTAGTGGTCCTGAATGCTTGGCTGGAGGAAGCAATTCCCCGTCTAAATGCAGCACTGAGCCACCTGCCTCCATTACACACCAGCAGATAATAAAAAACTACAGACTGAGGACAAGTTCTTATCCAACAGTCAAGGAGAAGGAAGATTAAGCCCATTTTAACCCTGCGCTCCTGAAGATGAGGGGGAACTTTCTGTTTTCTCCCTCATGGCTGGACTCCCATCTCTGAGACCTGGTTGGCCTTAGGCACACATTACAAACAGCCTCTGGAGCGACACGTGGAATAAACACTGTGCATAAACAGAACCAGATGTTATGTAGCTATGAAGCAGAGCATGCTGTGATCCCGCTCTGGGTTGGGCTGATACTCAGCGTCACAGCGGAAAAAGCAGCTCCAGCTTTAGGCCTTAGTAAAACAGCTCTCTTCCTGTGCCTTGAAAGGGCACCTTTTCTTATTCTGAGACTTTATTCAGCAATGTATGTTTTTCATTTGGAGAATATTAACTCTATAAGAGACTCGAACATAATCTCAACAGGGTTTTGGGAACTCCTTGGTATTTAAAGACGAGTTTGTAATGAAGTTGCATTTATTGCCTGCGTTGCATTTCAGAGTGTTTGTGTGACCCTTCATTAATAAGAGTTCACAGCTGGTTCACTGATGCTAACGCCACAAACACAATGACAAAAAAATCCTTTCTGAGGAAGGTTGATGTCTGTTGACCATTTTAGTTTCACATTATAACATTCTAACAAAGAAAGTCTTGTTGATGCACCATTTTTCACTTTTGTTTCCTCATTGGGGCTAAAATGGAAGCATTGTAGTGCTGCAGCTTTATGTACTTCTAAATAGCTTGCCAGTGTTGCAGAATCAGTGTTTAGACCTCGCTGCTGCTGTTACACACATGGATGTGGATGATTCAAATCTGTCACTATCTGCTACCACATTCTCTGTTTTCATCTTTAAATACTAAGTTAGGCAAAGCAAAGATGCTCCAGCCCTCATTAAATTGATGTGTGGAAAGGGCTGTAGAGTCTGTAATAACTTTTTTAAGTAATTAAATTCTCTCTCTCTCTCTCTCTCTCTCTCTCTCTCACTTAGCTGATACAGGGATTATACAAAAGAGTTTTAATCTGGTCTTCTAAGATATGTGTGCATGTAAACAAAGAATAATTTGTCCTAAATAACCTTGTTACTCTGATTAAAAAAGGAAAAAAAAATGTTTACATTTTCTTTTCCCTCACTGAAACTGAACATGAGTTATGATCTATTGTCTTTGAAGGGGACATATCATTAGCTCTTAAATATGTGTTTTTGTGCTTTTTTAAGTGTTTAGAAATGCAGAAAATGTAAATTCATTCCCACTTGACATTTTTTTCTAGCACATCACATTTGCTGTGGGTCTGCCAAATAAGGTTGTGGACTTCCAGGTAATCAAATTTGTGGATTGAATACGTTAACATTTATATTAAACTTACCAATTAAATGTTTCTCTGCTAGGAGATTAGCGTATCGCTGCTATCGAGCTACAAACATGGCGGAACAGGGTAGAATTAAACTTCCTGTGACCTTGAGGGGGCGGGGCTTAACATGCCTCATTCACATTTAAAGAGACCAAAACGAGTCGCTCTGAAGACGCACCTCAGAACAGGGTTATAAGGTGTGTGTGGAGCGAGAATAAGCAGGAATTCAGACCAAAGCATTGTGGTTCAACTTTATACAGACACTAAATTAATTATTTACATGTTAAGAAGAAAGATTTAAAAGCATGTTATATCTCCTTTAAAAGCCAGAGACGCTGACCTCACACCAATCACCTCTTACAGCATCCTTGTGGCAACTTATTCAGTTTTTATAGAAGAATATAACTTTTTTAACTTAAACAAGGCATCAATTTTGTGTCCTCCAAATTGTATTTGCTGACCCATTACCATATACTGTAATTTATAGGAGACAAGACAACCCCGTACTGGAAGATGTCTGAGAAAATCCCATTTTCTTTAATATCATGACCTGAGGGAGAAGACAGCGTGGTCCCTGATATTTCATAAGACTTTAACGCATTAATGGCAGGACATAAATTTTGAGTTGAAAACCTTGATGGCTGTCTTGGCAGGAGAAACATGCTTTTGTTGTAACTCAAAACTTGGACTGGGAAAGTTTGGAGAGCCAACAACTTAGTGAGATTAGTCTCCATGGTCTGTGTGTATTTTCACAGAAAACAGCAGATTTTCACATTCCACAGCATCATTTATTCATCTGAGAAGCATTATAACATGATGCAAAACATCTCCCCTGTGAGCTGAACCCGGCTTGTTTTTTTTCTGTGTCCATGATGCAGTTTTGAAACAAAATGTACATTTAATTTGTACGGTCTTGACTAAATCTACCCTTGCTCATAGAAAAAAAAAAAAAAAAACTCTGTTGTTACACAACTGGTGGGTTGGAGAGCAGTTCTGTCATTTGCCAATGTTAACTTCAAGTACAGCAGTTTCCATGGGTAAATCCCAGCCTCCAAACCCACAAATAATCTTATTAGCCTTAAATTAAAGCTGTATATATTTTTCATGGTTTGTGTTGCAGCAAAAGACTGTGACTCTATATGATGTGAAAATGAAGACTCCTAAAACAGTTCATACAACACTGATGGTACTTATAGTTTTACCTCTCACATTTACATAGACAATCACAGACTGTCTCAAGAAGTTTGTAATACACTAAGAAATGTAAATGCTTCGTGTATTTTTCATGTTCATATTATGGTATTTATGGAGGATGGAGGAAAAGACCAAAGTCTGAATGTATTTGTAGTAATGCTGTTTGTTTTACTTATAGCTTGCTTGACAGAGAGAGACTAGACTGTTTAATTTGGAAACAAAAAATATATCATACGGAGTTCCTCAAGACACCATTCGTGGACTATTACTACTATTGTTTAATATTAGCATACAGGATTACAACACATATGCTGATGACACTTAATTCTATATTTCAGTGTCACTTCATGACTGTCAACTTTCATATTATGGAGTGAGTGTTACACCTGTGTGGTGGCGCAATAAATCTCCAAATGAGGGTACCAAAGGCAAAGGAGTCCCTCAACCCCCCATCAGTTGTCCACACTACATCAGTTTCTGTAGTATAGATGCTGGATTTCTGGAAGTTTGCAGGGAGGGACTTTCTCATTCTTGCCACTTGTTCTCCTGTGTTATTGGTTCAAGAAGGTAAGCTCTTTTATTTTCTTTCTTTTTGTTTTGATGTAGCTTATCTCTTCCTTTACAGATAGTTGGGTTTTGCTTGTTAGTTCAGCTTTAAAAGGTTAGAGGTCAATGCTCAACTTAAAGTAGAGAAGCCCAAACCTAGCAAGTAACTCTTTGACCTGAACTTTAACAGTCATGCAAAAATGATTAAATCAGTAAAAATAATAACTAAATTAGGGATCTGAAAGAAAGGCAAGCTAATTTGTATTGTACATTTCATGCACAAGACAATTCAAAGTGCAAAGAACAATCAAAGAGCAGCAGCTCATGTAAAATCCTGCACCTAGATACCAGGAAAAATACAGCACGCCGATTCTTATACACTGCAACTATGTGTATAAAAAACTGTGACTATATCCACTTTAAATCCCTTTTAAACTGATCAGTTGTGTTGCATGTATACTTGTTTGTGTATATTAACATTATTTATAGATAAGCGAGCAATTACAGGATTAGAAATTTCTATAATGCTGCAGTAGCATCAAGCACATCCCCACACATGTTGGCTTTTGGGTTAAACTACTGTCATAGCTTCCAGTGTTGTTTAACTTTATCACACTGACATGAATATATTTAAAGGATGTCAAATACTGTTATTTTGTCTCAAATCATATAAACAATGTTACTAACTTTTGCATCTAATATTGATTGTGTTACTGTTAGTAACAAAGTGACTGACATCAGCTAAATTAAACACCACCCCAACTATTATGTGAAATATTGTTCTTTCAGAAATATCTCAATTAAAAGGTGATTCTGTTAAAGCTTTAAATAATTTATATCCATCTTAATTTTGACAGAGAATGTGGAATAAGTGGGTTCAAGCTCCAACATGATAGGCATAGAAAGTCATAAAACCCAGATGCAGTGCTTTAACTGCAACCCAAATCTTTTGATTGTGTTTCCAGTTTTGTTTATTTCTACTGAGACAGTGCAGGTTAATAAAAAAGGACAAAAGGACTTTAAATAAGCATGCTAATGATGCTAATAACGATGCTAATATTAATCTGAATTCCCTAGGCAGGTACAAATCTGTAAGAAAAACAATACAAAAGACATTGTGTCAGAGATCAAGGGTGAAGAGGAAGTGCAATAAAGGAAAGCAAACATCTCTCCGCTGTCTTCCTGTTCTCCACTTGTCCCCATTATGTTCTCTCCTCATTATTAGAGACACACAACCCTTAGTTTGTGTTGAGTTGTGTTAAGGAGTCTGGGATTACAGGAAAGAATGCAGAGCAGCCCACATCATGATGGGGTGGGTCATTGTTCGCCACAATTCTTAACTGGTGTGTCAACAGCTGCCAGCTAATAAGCTAAAATGTAAATGTGATTTCAAAGAGTTAGCTCCAACAAATCCCTCCAAACTTTCATAACGCTGAAAACCCAAACTGGCTGGTGAAGAAATCTTCAAAGAACCCTCTATTATCATTCCACAGCCTAAGCAAGAACCACAGAACAACAAAAATAACAAGAGTCATTGGCACCCAAACTTCTCATTCATCTGTTGTGCATGCTGAGGCTTTGATAGTGTCTTGATCGCCCACAGAGTAAATAGATTACTTTTCTCTAAATAGCTAGCTATAAAAGTAGATTAAGTGTTTAAAATTGACATTTAAATGCAAAATATGTGGATTGTCCACAAAAAGCCCTTTTATACAACGAAAACTAAACACTGCCATGGGAAGGTGTATTTCCAGTGACTTTCAGAAAGAAAAGATATTTAATTCACAAAGTCTCATTCATTATGCTTTCTACCAGGAGTGCAGTGGTCCTTCAAGAAGTGAGTTCACTCTCAAATCTTTCCCCACTAAAAACAAAAGTAGCCCAATAAAACAAGGTTTTACTAACAGTCATGTGTATTAGTTTACTTTAAAATCCATGATCCATGATTGCCACATCATCTCTACTCTTCAATCTTCATTAGGAAGTTATGACATTACTATAGCTACTACCAAAAGTTTTTCAAACTAAATACAAACAACTACTGGCCAACTACACCAGTTTAGTATAGTACACACATGCCGACGGCGGAGTCTGCAGTATGGGTTAAGTCTGCAGGTCTGACTCAACCCATACCATCCCAATTTCTAAGTCCAGCCCAGCCGACCTAGAGTGCTCCGGCCATCCACCTCAGGGCTGGTGATCACTGCCCAAGCCCCCACTAGCGACCCCCCTTCCCACCACTGCGAGGTGACCCCAACCACCAACTGACCTACAGCCCTTCTCCCCCGGGCCAGACATCCAGCCACCCCAGTGGAAAGCAGGAGACCGTCAGGAACCCATAGCCTCTAGGGGCCCCTAACCAACCCCCAAAGCAACAAGGTCACAATCCTCCACCCAGACTAAGTAATGGAGCTAATCACAGGGGACCAGAGCGAGTGAAATTCAGCTTTGAAGTGGCAGACATCGTCTCAATACTGATGTGATCTAATAAAAGATCCTAACTTCTGGATGTAAATTTTAGTTTAGTTTTCCAATTCAAAAGAATAGTTTTATTTGCGATGCATAAAATAGTGAGAATTACATTTGCAGAGAAAACTTATGTTAACTTCGCCCAAGTAGGCACAACGTAGAGCTAGCAGGAGCATTACACTGTTAATGTGA
The DNA here is from genome assembly GCA_037177335.1 of Kiunga ballochi. Classification (NCBI taxonomy): domain Eukaryota; kingdom Metazoa; phylum Chordata; class Actinopteri; order Atheriniformes; family Pseudomugilidae; genus Kiunga; species Kiunga ballochi. Next base: position 17,202,483 of record JBAMIG010000021.1, read on the forward strand.
ACACTATTAACTTGATTATGATGTAATTTCTAGCTTTAACTTCCAACTTCTGAGTCAAACTGCTTAAAACCTCAAGCCCTTTCTGTAACATGAGCCATAGTCACTAAGGTTTGTTTAGCATGTGACTGACCTGCCAACAGTATATTTCTAGTACTGTTTAAAGTAGTGGGATGTAAATGTTAGCATTATAGTACTTCTTTTTGCATGCAACCTCTATTGTTCAGTGTGTGGGGGTGTATTTTCTGTCACTTAGCAGATGAAAATCCAAGCAGAGCTTCTTCTGGCTTTTTAATCTCATCTTTCTGAGACTTTACTCTTCATTTGAAAAGCAGGAATTTTCACCTCATTATTAGGAGTAATATCAGTCACATGTATTGTAATGCAATAAAAAGTATCTTAAAGCATCTACGGTATCTTAGCAAGCTTCAAAACCAGATTTCTATCACATGGGTATGTTTAAACGCTTAAACTGTAGGTTAGCATGTGACTGCCTACAGATAACGTCCTAAACAATATCCATTTGATGAAGAGGTAAAGCAATCTGAAATTTGTGTTGTTTCTTTACTACGTTTTGTGATTTATGTAAGTGAAGCTGTTTCTTTATAACTCAGAAAGGAGGGAAAAAGCTAAGGTTGGGCCCGCCTCACTAAATATGCTATTAAAACATAGATTTAGGGGAACTTAGACTGATTTATTTGTGGAACAAAGTCGGTTAAAGTGTGACCTGTGGGGGAAAAAATACTGCAGGTAAGGATTACGGTGTTGTGAGTGAGGCAGCAGGATGTCAGCAGGGCATAGAACAGGTTACAGCCTGTCCTGCATTGGGAGGCCTGAATCTAAGCTGACAAGTAGGAATGTGTCTCCATGTAGAGCGTGAAATCCATGAAATGCAATCTGCTCTGTGCGCCCAAAACAATGAACCAAAGCGGGGGGAAAAGTTTCAGTCTGTGTCAAGTGAAGAGCTCAAATTTAAGCTAACAACAACACCTCTACACGAACACAAGGAAGAAAACCTCAGGAATAAAGACCATACTTAAGGTGTTAATACTACTTACAAATATAAATTTAGAAAATGATATTTTATGAGCTCAGAACTATTTATGCAGTTAATATTTATGTAAATGCATTCATGTTAAACATAGTGTAACGCATTACTTGCCTGTGAAAAAGGAGCAGCAAACTGGACAATGTAAGTAGAATAAGCCTATTGTGTCCTTCAATCTAATCTAAAGTTAAAAAAAAAAAACCTTATTTGATGGGATAATGGATATTATAGAAAAAGAAACAGATACAGAATCACATATCTTCAGGATCCCTGCATGATGTAATATAGTGAAGCAGAAAACAAAGGAGCTACTTCTGTGTACCATATGAGCCTAAAACATGGTAGACAAAAGTAATAAACAAGGTCAAATTTTTAAGTCATATCACCAGGAATGATTTAGGTGATGATGATGAGGATTTCTACCATGCAAAACTATGCAAAAGCACATATGTTGGAACACGTGTGCACATTATGTTAACATTGCCCTGTTTTTGCAGCATTTGTGGTGCCTTTGCAGCAAAGCAAAGGAAAAAGCTGCAGATGGTGAATTTCTTAACATGTTCTGGTGCCAACTCATAGCGTGTCAACTTATTTATAATTAATTGGTGTTGAATGAGAAGATTAGCAAAGCTAGTACTCACATAGTGACCTAAAGAAGCGCATGCACACATACCTTAGCTGCACAAGTCTTTTGCTCATACGTGGGGAAATTCCTCAAGGAGACGGCCTGCTGTCATTGTGGTTCGGACCTCCCCGACCTCTGCTGCTTTAGCCTCGACCTATAGCCCGCTGCCTGACCTCACCTGCTGCTGTGGAGTCGGTGGTGTTTCTAAGGGCCAAAGGCGAGCTCCTTTAGCTGGGGGAAATGAATCATCCACATGCTGCAGGGGGAAGGCTGCGATCCAGACGGTCTGGAGTTCCCCTGTGGGAGTACAGGAATTCCGGCACCTGTGAAATTCCCTGTTCAGGATGGGCTTCAGTCCTCTGTAAGTGAGTCTGCAGGCCTGGAAGGCCCTGTCCTGCACTCTGATCACAGAGGAACTAACAGCAACTCAATGAGACACCAAAGTTCATTGATTGCGCCGCTTTCTTTTCTGATGAGTTTTCTCCCCAAATCCTCGACTCTAAGACCTCAAAGGACTGCTGACAGAGTTATGACACTCTAACCAGCCTCTTTTTCAGAAGTGGTGTGGTTTGTGCATAAACTTCACAGAATGGCAAAGCTGGATGTGTTTGATGTGCTGCCCAGTTAAAGCACTTTCATCAACGCCTGCAGCCAGACAATGTGCTGGTGTCACGTTGCACCATCACTGTGGGGACATTTGAAGCAGCTTGGTTGTGTTTTATGAGCATCAACACCATGTTCTTGATTTGAAGATAAATTAAGTCAATTCCAGTCTTGCAGTCATTTTTGAGCAGATGTGAATTTCTTTCTTAAAATTTCATTCCTGCAGATCACAAACCCCACCATGATAACTTGGGGGAAATCTACTGACTTGGTGCTGGAATGAAAGAAAACTAATGTGTCCACATGTTCATGTTTGCTGAAGAAGTTGATGGATATCACAATAAGGTGAAGAAAATTAATTATTTTTGAGGCGAGTTAGGCTGGTTGCTTCTGAGATAGCTGCTCGCCTAAATCCCGCCTTCAGATCCGCAGCAAACCTGATTAATTGTGGCAAACAGGTTTTTCACAGGGTGGAAAATGCTTCACATTCATGTTGTTTTTGTTTGTTTAACTGAAACAAATCATGAAACAGTTATGGTGGCTTTTGCAAACCTCAAGTGGGATCAAAAAGGGTCTGAATTAAGTGATAACATTATTATAGTCTTGTGCATTGTCTCGATTTTTTCCTATATACCAGGAGTGAACAAACCTTTTGCCTCCAAGAGCCAAACTGAAAATGATCCGGTGAGCATCGGGCCAAACATTGCAGCTTTAAACGTCTGCATGCCACTACCTGTGGTTCTCCATGCGGACGTGTTGAGTCTGAGAGCTTGATACTGTGTGTGCAAAGGCTCATGGGGGATCTTTCTGATTTAATAAAACTACATAAAAGTGGGGAAAATATGGACTTTAATATAAAATAAGCTGCACAAATGTGATATACACCAAGATTAAACTTTTAATTATTAAAGTTGATATGAATAAAAACACAATGAGTGAGCTGTTTATACCCATACAACCCTATACATTGCTAAAGACCTAATGGACATGTAAGAGATATTATTATCAGTCATTAGGTTCTGAAATGTCTTTTCATCATGATCTGTAAGTTTCTAAACATAAAAATATTTACAAGCGAGCCAAGATAAAGTGCTGGCGGGTACATTTTGGCCCCACTTTAGGCACTATGCTATATACAGTTCCATAAGGCTGCATCAGCTGACACTGGGCAAGAGACAGATTAGATAATGAACAGGTTATTAGACCTATAAAGGGATGTGGGTCAAAGCTCGGACACCCAAAGAAAGCATCGCAGGGTCTGTATAAGTCTACACAGAAAGGCCCCCGCTGACCAGCAGGTTTGAACACAGAAAATAATTACCATGAGGTCAAATTTCCAACCGCTGCACCGCTGTGCCACCCACAAATTCAAACAGTTGACTCATTCAATCCCTGTTAACACAATCCAACCATGTGCGCATATGAGGGGGATGTTGGATGGAAACTCCCCCTGAATGAACAGTTAACTTCATTATCTGACCTCAGATCAGCTGACTCTGCTATGTCATCACTCCAAAAGAAACAGAACCAAAACATCCAAACTCATGTACACTCGTATGAAACCCTCAATTATTCCTGAGCCTTTCTCTAAAAATACATGTTGACAAACAACACAGCTCTGCAATAAATAGGCCTCTGTCTCTGAGAGTCGGCGATGACTGCTGACGAGGTTCGGTAATTGTTCCCCTGCCATAAAAACCGTATAATTACCGCATGGCCATCCAGGCAGCTCTCTGCAACGCTGTCAGGTCGCTACAGAAATAGCTCATCTCGCCTCCCGGCAGCTGCAGCTCTGTGAAGGAACACCGCTGTCAAAGTCCCCTTTTCCTGACACTTTGTTAGAAATATAAACAGGAAGTTGGAGATGTGGGGCAGAAATGACTCCAGGAAGCGAGTTGGCTACCTTGATGTTGTTTAGATCAGAAAATAAGCTCATTTACACGCAGGGAAAATAGGTTAAACACATGTGTTTATACTTCTGTGCTCTGAGATATTAAAAGTCATCTGAGGACACAAGAAGCAAACCGCAAAAGCTGGGCTGGGGTTGTATATCTGACCAAGTGGTTAATGTATTTCCATCCCAGTCGCACCAGCAAATATGCAGTAAAGCATTCCTCCACTCTTCTAAAACATGTCGTCACTGTCCGTGATTGTAAATTATGAAGTAGGACCAAAGGGTGCTGATGCCTGTCACGCTGCACTAACATGTCAAAATTGTGACTTGTAAACATATTAAAATATCTGACTATATTCATTTCTAATATGTAGACTTAATCATGACTGTTCATTCAAACGTAAGTACGCATATGTTAACATATGTTGACACATATGAGTCGAAAATAAAATGACCTGTGTCTCAATACCACAGTGCACAGGAATGTAGTGTGTAGTGCATACTGCTAACTTTTCTCTGTAGTGTGCACTATTGTGGGTGAGTGCTGTCTCAAATGGAATACTGGATGTTGGGGACTTACCAGTAGAGACAGTAAATCACATATTTTGTCAAAATTATTATTTGTGTTCACCACATAGCAAAAAAACTGCTAACATTTAAATGTGTGAACTGTTAATTCTCATACAGTCGGAGAAGTCTCATTTCTAATGGAAGGAGCACTTTGCAGCACGCAGACTATGAAGGACACTTTGTGGACTATAGTCTGCATACTTAGAAGTATGATTGAGAATTGAGAAACAGCCATTGTTTCAGACACACGTGTCAAACTTCCGTCCGGCCCGGTATCCACACCTGATGCAAATCAAATAGATCCAAATGGTTCTTTTCAACCAATTAAATAATTTCAGTCAGCTGGGCTGGAGAACGGAGCCAACAAAAACCCAATAGGAACCGGTGTTACAACAAAATCTGTGACCCATCAGAATCTGTGACCACAGGGTGCGCGTGAATACATTTCTTTACAAATAGCCTTAAATGAGCAAAGTCTTAAAAACATTAGAATGAATCTGAATTTCATGTTACTCTTCTGGCATATTTGAGCCTCATATAACTAGTACCACAAAATCAGCTTTTTTAATCACTACCAGAATGAGTATCTTGTACCTTCATTATGATGAACTAAGGATGATTTCCAGATGCTGATAGGTAATAGATTTGTTGTAACAACGGCCCTCTAGGACTGGAGTTTGACACCCCCGCACTAGATTATTGACTAATTTTAGGGCAGCATCTGGGTACTTTTTTGCTTAAATGTCAGTGTAAACTCACTACTCTCTTAAATATAGTGTGTGAAGTAGTGTTAGTGCACTGATTGAGAGACAGTCAGGGATTGTTTACAATGCAGAAGTCAAAAAAAGTAAAAATTTGAAGATGAGTCTCAAATATGGGTGATAGATTGGCTTCTTCCCATTATGTTAAATGTGGGCATTATAAGGACCTAAATATAGCCTGTTGGAGGATTTTATGCATCAGACTCAGCCGATAATGATCTGTTTTTAAACTTAGTAGATTTTATATTTGCAACAGACGAACATCTACTCATAACTTGATCAAATGAATGTGTGCAGGCTGATCGCTGCTTCAGTGGAAGGACACAGCTCAGTGAAATCTGCCTTTTAATGAAATTAGCTCGGTCAGTGCAGTTTTACTGCTGACATTTACTGTTTGATCCAAACTCAGATTGCAGGACGTCACTATGAAAGCTGCTGCAACAAATGTGTTTATGTGAGGAAACGCATCCTCCAACTGCAAATAAACACACTGAACTGCTCTGCTTTCTGTTCGCTTGATTTTGTTGCATCGTGGATTAAATTAACTAATGCTACAGCCTGCTGCACATAATTACCTTTATGCATATTCATGTCCTGATTATCACCGGCTTCTTATGAGCTGCATGTTTTCTTTCTTTAGGTCACACAATTTTTTGTGCATAGTTGGTGAGAGTTGTGTTACTAAATCGAAGAGGTGGGACAAAGTCATTGTATAGCAAGT
>JBAMIG010000021.1:17257698-17274735 GCA_037177335.1 Kiunga ballochi
ATAAACTTACAAAGAAAACATTTAAGCCAGCAGGTTGCAAAGCCAAGACAGTCTTTAACACAGTTTGCTGTAAACTTTACATTAGTAGCTTTGCAGACATTGCAAGTAAAATGTATTCATATAGCACATTTCACTGACAGGAGAGGTCACAAAGTGCTTCACATAAAAGAACAAAAAATACATAAGATTTAATAAAACAGTGTACAACAAAATAGACATAAATATATGATGGCCATAATACCCATAATCCACTGAGCAGAGTATGACTGCAGAAACAAGAAAGTGGGAAGTTTACTCTTACTCGTAAACAAACAAAATGATTAAACCAGCGTTATTTTTCTTAGCACCGTAAACACATAGAATATAACCTCTTAAGGAGGTCATTTCCAGCTTAATAAAGAGGAATTTTACTGTATTTGATCAGGTTTAGTCATCTGGTTGCCTGAAATCTTTGTGTTTGTGAGACTTTTATTCGTAATTGTGTCCTGCTAGAGCAGAGCGGCTCACACCAGGCAACATAAAGAGGGGATAACAAAAACACATTGTCCGTTTCTGCTTCATTAGCATCTGCTGAAGGTCGGCCTGTAGCTGCAATCTATGAGACATGTTCCACCCAGTACATTTCCAGTGACAAAGCTGTCATTTAAAACCATAGAAAACATCAAATCTGTCTAAATCGATGATGCTTCTGCAGATGACATCCAGGACACAGCTTCCTGGCTCTCCTGTGGTTGCTAACAGTGTAGTCCACATGTCACCATGGAGACCGGAGCATGTTGCGCTTACTGTTGCAGGCCTAGGAGGCAAGAAGTAGTCCTTCACTACATGAGTCAGGTTGCTTTTATGTTTTTTTCTGTTGCTTCACATCAGGCGGACTGACCCATCTGTGTGTGTAGAGACGGCAGAGGCGGAGGGTTGTTTTGTGGAGGCTTGTCACATGGAGAGGTTACAAAAGCTCTTTAACTGAATCTCACTCCAACGCCCACACACTCATGTGTTGCTGGCTCGCTGCTTGCAAATGAGTTGAAAGGAAAAAGCTTCCACAAGGATTAAAAGTAGAAATAGGGATGTCTACCAACCTTACATAATTCTAAGGGCTACTTTAAAATGCATTTACTTGGCTATAACAGTGGCGCTCCTGGTCTCCTGTTCAGGTCCGTAAACCCAAAAATGTGCATAAACAATAAGGATATAAGCAGGTGCTTTTCATACCTGTAGAACTGTATTATTAGTCTCTAATTTTCATGCTTCCTCTGGGACCATCATCACTTTCTACAGTATCAACTTATCACAGTATGAAAGCGATTTTGTATTTAGTCAGTCACTTCTCCCCTTTTAATAATATCCATTTATGTTGAGGTATATATGATTTAAAAGCTTGATTGATCACATTTACAGGGTATAACTCATAAGGTTCGTTCATGTGTGTGGAATGAGCAACGCAGCAAAACGTGCCCTGTTGGTACGCACTGTTTCATGTTGGGATGTGCTTCTGGTCATGATCACACTGGGTTTTATCTGCTTGCTAAAGCTTCTCATAATTAAAGATTTGTTCTGGGTTATTTCGTTGATTGGATGATTACCCTCCCTCACAGCAGCGAGGGACAAAAACAACACGGATTTTTACACTTTATTCATTTTACACTGTCATAGACCTCATTAGTCACCAGTCGGGTCGTTTTTTGCTGAACATCCCATTAACCAACTAGGAGTTGTTAAAGGTCAGCCAGCGTCCCGATCTGATCCCACATTCAGGTGGGTCGAGGTCTGGATTTACGGCAGACCGTTACATAATTTACATCAGTAAATCCCCTCACATGGGATCTCCTGTGTTGCTCGTCCTGCACTATAAAAGTTGATTAATTTGGCTCAGTCGTATGGACATTATAAAATCTGATCTGGTTATGTGCTTTTAAGTCGCATACAGGTGGAATTTTTAGGTAACGCAACAACCGAGCTACCAACCGAAATTACCGCCATGATGATGTCACTCTACATTACCATAGCAACAGACGAAGGGTTAAATTAGCGGGAGAAACTACAAAAATGCTTCCTCTGTGTATCCATGGAAACTAACTTTGCCATTGTGGGACACATTTCTAATTATTGATCTTCCACACATGTGGATCACTCATGGCTGTGATGTAAGCAGCTACATAAACGAATCGGGATTGAGGACTAACACTTGCATCTGAGCGTAGCCTTTGTGTTGAAGTTTATCACAGTAACATCTAATATCCGGCTGTTTTACTTTGAAACATTTCACACTAACATCTTTTCACTGCGGAGGAGACACAGCGTTGTTTTCACTGTGGAGCTCACACACAACGCATGACGGCTGATTAAAGCAAAGTGAATCAGTAACCACGTCAGTGTGCGCCTTCTCGCTGCAAGGCTTGACTCGTATTGCCTCATCCGCTGGACTCTCAGTTTGGGTTAAGGTTTGCATCTCGGCTTCAAACTGGAACAGGGAAAGTTTAGATTGGGAAGCGGCTGAGGGGTGAGCTGACGAAACATAAAGCAGATTAGGAACGTATATCAATAAGAATTACACTGAATACATTTTACAGCTGGATCTGCAGAAGAAGCTGAATTTCACTGAATTTTTGGTGAGAAAAAAAATAATTATTAAGACTTCTGCTGATTTGTTATCCATTATGTTACTCTTTTAGTAACATAGTTACTAACATAATATAATATAATATAATGTAATATAATATCATATCATATCATATAATATATAAAAATAACAGTTTAGATAGTAATAAATATGGTCCCTATTCTGTTTTCTTAGACCAATATTACACAATGTCTTCATTAACAATGATAGAAAATCCAGTAAAAGAGGAAATAACTTTATTTAGAGGCTTATACTTACAGGATCTATATTGCTTAATCATTTAAATTATTTTATTCCAGGTTGTATGGAAGGAAGATCTGTTGAAATAATGATCAGAGAAATAAAAGCAATAAGGACCTGTATCTTTCCTTAACCTTTCATCATCATCTCATGTTTGCTTTACATCAGTTAGAGTAATAAGGAGTCTTTACTGACATCTGAGTGTCAGGGGAAATTATTTTTCTCTGACCTCCCCTTCACTCTGCAGCATGATCATTTTCCATCCATCCTTTCACAGTTTGACTTTTCCATGCTGCTTTCTGTCTCTCATTCCCACCTCTGTCTCCTTTAAATGTTCATTTCCAACCGCTGAATATCGTCTGAGTGCACCTCCAAAGTATCTGGCTGCATGTCTGCATCGTCTTGGCTGCAGCCAGGGCATCTTCTGAGGCCAAATATGCCGCAGTGGCCCAGTAATTACATGGAGAACAAGAAGAACGAGGCAGGAAAAGCTGTAGAGTGAGCCAGAGAGACAGGAGATGGTGGGAAAGTGGGCTCTGAAATAGCATTTGCCTCATAAAAACTGGTTTTACTGGTTGTTAATGTGAAGCAATAACTTGACCCGGTTGTGTTTTTGCTGTTTTGATGAGGCTGTGTAAAAGTTGTCTCAAGGATTCTGGTGTTGAGACGGTTGAACCTGAATGGGAGGACAGCTCTGTGCTTCTGCGGTGACCCCTCCTTTCCTTTAGCAGCAGTGCTGATCTGCCTCTGCGCTCCATCACCATGACAGCCAGAAACGACAGCTGATGGAGTTTGTTTAGCCCGGTATTTATGTCCCTCCATCGCTATCTCTCTGCTTTCTAAAGTCTCTCAGTTAATTTCTCATCAAGATGCTGAATTTCCTGCACATTGTTGCACCTCAGGCTGCTGCTTTCTCACTTAAATTCAGCTGAATGAATCTTCGCTGCGTAGGTTTCCCAGCATTTGTCTGGCAGAGCAGCTCTGCCAGTGGCTTTTTTTGTTCTTATCTGAGCTGATTTAAAGCAGATTTTTGTGAGGAATGACCAGACTGCTGACAGAAGCTGTTCAGTAAGCAGCAGTTTGGGCAGCTACCTTGGTTTTGCATCTCATATTGAACTTATATTGAAGATATTTTGCTTAAATGATGTACAAAAATAGATGTAAAGAAAGCAAAGGGTTAAACCTCCTGTAGCTGATTGATTTCAGTATTAAAAGTCGTAATCAGTTCAGTAATTAGAGATGCGACCGTGGATATTAATTTACTCTAATAAACTGCTGTCGGATCAGACTTTATTTGTTTTAAGCAAAGGCAGTAAAAGCTGTGTTTTCATGTGGATTTTTTGTATTCGCACATTACTTTTCAGGGTTCGCATTTTTGTGATACATGGATGCAAACGCTTAAGCCTTCCTGGTGTTTGCAGCCAAAAAAAGCACACGTTATAAATAAATAGGTGAATTATTATCTGTATTTAACACTGCAGATGGAATAGTGGTACCAGAGCTGCTGCTATGGGCCTTCATGGTGATGTTTTCCATCTGAAACTGTTTTTTTTTATCTGTGCATCCTGTGGATTGTTTTGCTTTCGCTAAAATGCAACCTAAAACACATTTTCACAGGGTTTCTGATTGATTAAAATCCATATAATGCTGCGATTTGGCCTAAATTTCTGTATAAGAAAGAGGAGTGGAATTGAGAAAACGTATGCTTACATGGTATTGATGCATCTCCAGCCCCATCATCATCATCAGTGCTTTAAAGTCCTTTTGTTCAGGGCCTCATTTCTTTATTAAATTATTCAGAAAATGTCATTTTTTCTGAAAAACATGAGACTTAATCTGTGTTTACAGTTATAAGACATTGTATTATTCCTACTTTAGGTTAAATACCCACATGTTAATGTCCTGAGTGGACTGAATCCGTGGGAGGCCAGAGCATTTACAGGAAGCCTCTGATTCCAAACTTGCATCTGCCGTCACTAGCAAGACATTTTAGTGCAAACCCCCGGTCTCCATGCGGCTGCAGGAAGGATTTTCCTTCTTATTCAACCTCAGAGCCCCTCAGATAGCAGCAGTGAAGTTTCTGTTTCCTAGCAACCCTCAGTCCAGTACCTCCATTCATTTCACACCATTGCAAAGAGGCTGAGGACATCAGCTGTGTCAGGGAAATCTAAATAAAACCGTGTTTTACGTATCTGAAATTCCCATCAAATAGCTGCATGTGCAACAATAAGAGGCACTGCCATTAGCAGAGGATCCCATCTGCGTGGATTAAACCAACAAAGCAGGGATTTCTGTAATAACAGTTTTATTAGGGAAAAAAAAGCATCAGAAAAACCCGAAGCTTCTGAATGTCATGGATTTTTTGGGCTTTTTAGAGGTAAATCCCATCACTGAGCGAGCGTCTTCCTCTCGTCCTGCTCCCTGATGTAACTGGCGATGACTGCTCTCACAGCGTGTGTGTGAAAAAAAGTCCTTCCACGTCAATAACAGGATCTGCTGCCGGTGTTCCTTCAGCCTCCTCTTCCTCCTTCACACTGTGTCTCATGAGAAATAAAAAAAAAAAAACTCAATCAATCACTCGGACAAACTCGCCGCTAATCTCATTACCGGTACTCCTCCTGCTTGTCCCATTCATCTCCTCCTCATCCATTAACAGCTTTGTTTAATCTGTTTGTGGCCTTCTCCTCCCCCTCTGCACTTGTTTCTAACGCTATATTGCTTTCCTTTTTTCACCCACTCCTCTGTTCAGCTTCTTTCCTGTCCAAGTCCTCCCCTTTGATTTCATTACAGTCTTTTCCCTCCATTCTTCCACATCTAAACCACCTCCACACTTTATCAAACCCGTCCATGTTTCACTCCGCTGTTATCAGAGGAAAAGGGAACTGATCAGGCATTGCTGTGTTTATATAACTTTACCACCTGGTATTTAGGTACATCACTCTCTGTTCTTGCAGGTGGTTCGGGATCAGATCTCCCATTGCACGGTGAAGCTGCGCCAAACTACGGGCCTGATGGAGTACTGTCTGGAGGTCATCAAGGAAAATGACCCCAGTGGTTTCCTGCAGGTAACAAAGTGATGAGATGATTCATTCATATCTGTAGTGACCAGCATTCGTACTCTTGTTACATCAGAATAACTCAATAGCTAACTCAAGGAAAATGGTATCTGGAAAAAGAAGAGTGATAAGAGAGGCTGTAAGGGACACAGAGGGAAAGGGAGGATGTACAGACAAAAGGATGGATGAATAATTGAGGAAGTGGGGATTGGATGAGGATTGTGGAAGGAATAATACTGGTGGAGGTGGGGGAAGTTTCGTTCTGTCTCATGCTAGGTGCATGCATACATGTTATCTAGTCACACGTCTTATTTAACAAGGTGCTAATTTACATTTTACTGTAAAACATCATGAGTATGAAAATATTTTGCTGTTTATTTTCATCAGGTTTTCTGTAAAGTCTCTGAAACTTTATGACAATTTACTCTGAAGGTAGAGGAAAGCTTTTTAACTACATGTACAAAGAAATGATCTATCTATTTATTTAGTTATTTATACATTTATTTATTTATTTATTTAATGAGAAAGTCACATTGAGTTTCAAAATCTCTTTTCTAAGTGAGACCTGACCAAGGTAACAGCCAAACCACACAGTAAAAGTAAAATGACATATTATAACAAATTATATTTACATAATAAGACAGCAAATATTTAAAAAAACATCTAAGAAAAACAATATAGGGTGGTGAATACTGACGGTTTATTTCTTACTGGAGATTTCCTCTCAGTTATATAAAACATGGATTGATTGATTTGCGCTTCTGTCAGATCTCTGATGCTTTGATCCGGAGGGTCCACATGACAGAGAGTCAGTGGGGGAAGGGGACTCTCACCCCGAGGATGACCAGTGACTTTGACCTGACTTTGGACTCTGGACCCCTCCTGCAGACCATCCATCAGCTGGACTTTGTACAGATGAAAGGTAAAGGCAGAGATGTTCTATCAGACCTCGCAGAGATGCAGTTTGTGTCTGCTTTGCTGGAGCGTCCTCCATGATGTCCATGTGTGCAGTGTGCTGATGCTCTGACCAGTAAAGAATCTTCTGGCACAGCGCACCGTGTTTATGTTCATGTAGGACAAGCTACTGATTAACAGGTTATAGTTTCATCACTGCGCTGCAGTCACGCCCAGTCTGGGTGTGTTTATGTCTCCACTGGCTGTAATCTGGCCGGATTTCTCTCCTCCCCTCAGTCCCAGCTGCTCCCATGCTCCAGCTAGAGGAATGCTGCACCCAGAATAACAGTGCCACGTTGTCATGGAAACAGCCGCCACTCTCCACCATCACCGTGGAAGGATACATCTTGGAGCTGGACGATGGAAATGGGGGACCTTTCAGGGTAGGTTTTACTTCTGCAGCTTTATCTGTACGGTCCGGCTAAAGTCATAACTCACCTTTATAAGATACTACCTCCCTGTTTGACAACAAAGACCCGTTCACTCGGTGCCAGGAAGACCAGCTTAGCCAGAGGAATGTGAGGGAAACAGTTTGTAGTTAAAGTCCCCTGAGAATGGAGTGATGGCCATATCCTTCAAGTTGTGCGCAAAGGTCATGTGACACGGCGTGGCAGGGTATTGGATGACACATAGTGCGGAGAATGGGGCTGTAACACAGCTGTCAGCTGGAGCGATCCTGTAGGAAGTGTGATCTGGGATCAAAGCAGTTTCTGTATGTTGATGAATGTTCCTGATGTAATCCATCCTTATAATAAGCCCCAGCTTTCTATAGTCACAGGTTTCTGCTTTATTACAGTGGCAACTTATACCGGCTGAACAACTCGCCTCAGCACAATGACGGAGGTATCAGTGTCTTAACTGTAGTGTCTAACCCCGTGTGATGGTTGGCCATTTGGCTCTTGTAGCAATCAAAGCAAGAAGTGTTTTCCCTTTTATAGCAGTGATGGTGATGCTGGGGACTCGGCCTCCAGCCAAGCATTTAAAATAATCCTTTTTTAATGCCTGCTGAGAGGGAAACAAATGACTCATGTTGTTGTATTTTGGGGGAAAACATAGTTTTAGTCTTCACATCCAGTAAATTCCCTGAGGCTGAGATTTTACAGACTCACACAGAGGGAAAGAAAAGTATTGCTAAACAGTAAAGAGGAAAAAAAAACATTTTGTTCCTGAATTTTCTTTTGCCCAAATCCCACCTCTGGTAGGATGTTTGCCTTGGTACTTTATACATAATCTTAGATATCTGGAATGCCTTGCCTTCACAGAAGCATCTATTTTTGTTTTTTTTCACAGTAAAAACAGAAAAATTCATAAACACAGTTGTGATCATTTCCTATTTTTTAAGCTACAAATTAAAAAAACATTTTTCTAAATCAGATACAGCTCCTGTCTCATAAATGGTGTGGCTATTTTTTAAGTAGTTGTATGAGTAGCAACCCACATTTTTACATAAATGTTGGTGTGAAGATGCAAAATGTCAAGAAGTATATCGCCCTGTTCATCATAAAGACTTTAAACTTGCAGAAATGCAATTAAAAAAATTGATTCTTGCATTAATACTGGTGTGCGCTCTCAGATTTGAAAAGCAAGGATGGCTAATGGGCAAGCTAAATTAAAATGTTGTTTTCTGAAACTAAACTTTAATAAATCCACAAAGCTTCTTCAGTACAAGGTCTATGTTGTAAAACACTCACTAACATCTGTGTGGACAAGATGAAATGCATCTGTTTTTCAGCCAAGTTGGTCACCGTTGAGCGATGTGGTTAACAGAAAACATTGTCCAATCAGGTGTTCAGAAAGCAGTTTGATGCTTTGATGAGGCCACAGCTATAAGTTTCACTGAAGTGGTTCCTATATCGGCCAGTATCTCTCTTTTCTCTGCAACCTACAGCCATAAACACCATAAACCTTCCCGTTCATTCTGTCTCTGATTCTTCCTTCTGTGTTATTTACTAGTGTTACATAAGAAGAGGATCATTTACATCCAATCTGCCAACAGTTTCACTAACTGTATCTGCTGGCTGCTAATTGCTGAGTAGTTGATGCCAGATTGTGTTGCTGCTTAGAGAAATTTGCATGATTTTTCTCTGGAAGTCTGTGATTTTCAGCAGAAATATGCCAAACACAGAATTGTAGAGTATATTTTATAGCTGGGGTGACACTTAAAATGTCTGTTAAGTCACATTTTTGTTCTCTAATCAGCTGTTTTCATATAAACTCGAGTCAGAAAACTATTTTACATGTTATGAGAGTTTTTTTCATCCTCCTCTCCACTCTGACTCATTGAGTCTCACCAGCACTGCACCATGCTGAGCTTGCCATGTAGTTTCCCCCGTGTCTATATATACAACTGAGTGTGGGCTATCGCACCCACGCTCAATTGTACTAAATCAAACCTTCTTACCTTCACTTACAAATCCAAATGGGTCACACCTTTAGACGCCAAACCTGCCAGGTTGACAAAGCAAAGTTATTCAGTGTCATAATTACGCACTCCGTGTTTCTGGCAAGTTAACGGGAAGTGCTATCTGTCTTCACAGGAGGTGTATGTGGGGACGGAGACCATCTGCACGGTGGACGGGCTCCACTTCAACAGTACATACAAATCCAGAGTGAAGGCTTTCAATTCAAGCGGAGTGGGCCAGTACAGCAAGACGCTGATCATGCAGACCTCTGAGAGTACGTTGACGATCATGTCCTATTTCTTCTCAGCAGATAGAAATGTAGATTTTTAAGGGGAAAAAAAATTGCAATGACCCTTTAAGCAGAATTCATCCATTTATTTCTCTGGTCCTGGACAGTGAGGAGTCAAGTGATTAGCTCCTTGAAGTCTGAACCCAGAGTCAAGATTCACATTTGTGATGGCAGAAAGACAGATTGTCCTGACTCAGCTGGATTAGACACCCTCATATTAAACTATTAAACAAGCCCACTTTGTTTTCAGCATGTTGCACTCTTTAAATTAGAGCTAATTAATTGCTCAGCCTAATGTATGAGCATCTATTAGCATGGGAACAACAAACTGCACTGTGAGTAATTTAGCCACCAAAGAGCTCAGGCAATTACCATAGTGTGGAAATAAATATAGACGTTGAGTCGCCATGTCCTCTCACAGGACAGCACTGAAATTAAAATGTCTTCAAAGACTGAACTTTCACAGATTGTCAGGTTTGATAAGAAGCAAGAAAGCTAATGAAGCTAACCTAGCATGCTAAAGCCAGAGTGTGCAGCTAAAAGTGGGAGATAAAACCCGAGTACAAATGTGTAAAGTTCTGGTTTTAACTATGATAAAGATGGGTATTGATATATATATAAGTTAAAAGAGAAAAAAAAACACCTTCACATGGCAAATTTGGCATAATTTTGTTGTTACACGGATTTGATTCAGGTGTGTTTGATGTGGGTTGCATCTGAAAGCTGCATACCTTCTTAAAGTTCCCATATATGTTATGAAACACAGTAAGATATATTAGATTAAAAAAAAGACTAATGAGCTCTGTGCAGGTGGCTTGTGAGGAGGCTTTTTTGAGGAAACAGCTGGAAAATGCGTCATAGACGTGATTTAATTTACGCCATCTCAAACTTGAGTCTTTGCTTGTTTCCTTTTGCTTTGGGGATGGACATGTTTATTGTCTATAAATTGTCTATAAATCCAGGAAATGTCTAATGTTCTTTGTAATTTTTCTAAAACACAATATTTTTATCCCTGAGTGAGAATAGATAATATCCTTTAAGTTCTCAGAGTAAAATAAATGGTAAAGTAGTTTCATATGTGCATCAAAACGTGAATTCTGTTTAAGGGTTTGTTTTATTTTTTAAATCGTGAGCATCCAGCAGGAGCTGCTTCGTTTATAATGCACTCATCAGCTTGTTTTTATATTTGTTAAAATTGCTTTGCATAGATGAGGGATTTTGTCATCCAGCTGCAAGGTTTCCCAGACAGCTTTCCAACCGGCCACGGAGCGCGCACAGCATCTGTCCGAGCTTGTGCAAACTGATCTAACCTCTCAGATTTTCTTTTGCAGCCTTCACACTGAGCAGACTCGTTTATTTTGTCAGATTTTATTTCTCGATCTGAACAGAGCCATAATATTTTACAGGTTGTAGGTGTTTTGTTTCCAGGTGCTCGCTTGTTTTATTTATCAGGGCTCGCCTCTGGTCTTTTGGCCACTGAGGTGAAGCGGCTTCCCTGATCAAATCTGCTTTTGACCCTCCCCACATTCCCTCCTGACCCCTCCACTGCTTCGCTTCGCTCTGATCCCCTCCTTTCTTTCTCCCACCTTCACATTTCAGCTGGACTCCCTCCATGTGATATTCAGTCTTTAGGCACAGGTATGGGTGGCTCTCGTTGCACCCTTTTTCCACACAAATGCCCCCCCCCCCCCCCCATTCAGGCCTGTTTCCATCAGTAAAGTCATCACACTCAAACCAGCAGGGGGGCAGTTTGCTGCTCTGTGGGCTCCACATATTAAACATTTGATACAAGCCTCTAATGATTTTCTCTGCTTTATTTCCTGTGGGAAATAAAACCATGTAGTGAAACTATAGTGCATCTGATGTCACCAGTAAAAGCTGCAGACAAGTCCAGTGGAGCCCATAAAAACCACAAAGGCCCACCTGTTTAACTCCCACATTTCTCTGCATAGATAGAGGACGCTACTGAATGTTTCAACAGAGCCGAGCAGTTTTTTGCACATTTAGCGTTTGGTTGAATCGAATTAACGACGCAAAGCAGTGCACTTAAGAGATGCAAACGTTCAGCTCAGAAAGGCATCAAACTGTGCAGATAATTTGCTTTATATTTGCTGAGATGTTGAGATTATTGCACATTAAACTATAACGATGAACTTAAAAGTTTCTGTTATAATATACCTGCGGTTTCAAGCAGGTGCCTGTTAAAATGTGCAGACTGTCTGACTCTGTTTTATCTTGTTAAAATCTTAAGTGTATTAAATATAAGTATATTAGTAAGTATAACATGTATTATACTGTTATGATAAGTATAATTAACTTTATTTGATCATTATAGTGGTAAGAAAATCTTCCTCTCATCTTTATTATTGTTCCTTCCATTGAGATATTTTTCTGGTGTAGCTCCTTTCATCTAACAGATTCACATCATGTTTGTAAAGCCATGATCACTGCATGACCTCCTGCGATCAGTGATGTCATTATTGATTAGCCCTCTCTTCCTTTACACTGCACAGTTGCTTGGTTCACCTTTGACCCGGCGTCTGCTCACCCCGACATCGTCTTGTCCAACGACAACTTGACCGTGTCGTGCAGCAGCTACGATGACCGGGTGGTCATGGGTAACTCCGTTTTCTCTCGTGGCGTTCATTACTGGGAAATGACAGTCGATCGCTACGACAACCACCCAGACCCAGCTTTCGGCATCGCTCGGGGAGACGTCTTGAAGGATGTGATGTTGGGGAAGGATGACAAGGCCTGGGCTATGTATGTGGACAACAATCGCTCGTGGTTCATGCACAACAACTCGCACACCAACAGGTAACACAGAGATTATGAAATAATGTGTTTTTGCAGATATAAGTTGCTGTTTTTGAGAGTTTGTAGACTGAATTTCCAATAAGGGCTTTTTCTTGCAGCAACATTCTGCCATTGTAGTTATCCTTCTCAGCATCCACTTTGTATACACGGTTAATCCAATTCAGGCTCACGGAGCGTCTGCAGCCTGGCTCAGTTACCCAGTTAAAGCATGTGGGGAGGTACACCAGGGATAGCTCGCTCGTCCATCAAAGAGCAATCACAAACACCAATCTCTTGTATTTTTATATTTATATGTGGTTTCAATGTAAAACAAACTGTGCAGCAATGGGTAAAAACACTCGTAAATTTTTTTTTTTTTTAACCTCTGCTCAAAAATGACATCCCATAATAAGAATTAGCATTATGCTAAAACCCACAAACCCTGTTTGAATTACTGTGACAGGAGCATTTGTGAGATCTGTTAAGATTTTACCGGTGAGCTTTAAATAATGGAGAAAAACCACAATGCTGTCAGGATGAACGTTAATGAAATGATGCAGAACTCTGAACTCTGTAAATCGTGCAACACGGGAACATAATGCAGAGAGGGACTCTGATTAACAGAAGCAGGACAGAAATGACAGGTTTTACTTCAGATAGTTCAGGCAGTGTCTCCAAAATGGCTGCTTTTGAACAGTTCCTGCAGTTTCCATGTCCTCTCGGTGTTCCCTAATGGGGGAACATCACATTTTAAGAAATTTAATGAGAGTGTTTTAGTCTGTTTCTGTTTTCCAGCACAGATTTGCAGGTCAGTGCATAATAGGAAAAAGTCACTGTGAAAGACATTTCATGCCTTCTCTTGATCTCTGCAGGAGGTTTTTCCTTCGTTACGTTATTTTTCCTTCCCACTGTTGCCTCGTGCATACTCAGGATGCAGGATTTGATCAAAGCCAGGACATGATGCACACTGTTGGTTTTCCTTAACTCAGTTATTTATTATGGATTGGCTCTGATGGAAGTGTCTGTGAAGTGCCATTGACATTGTTGTGAAGTGGTGCAATACAAATAAAGTTAAATTGAATTGAATTTACATCCTTTTTTTCTGTGAATGTGCAGGACAGATGGTGGCATCACTAAAGGATCCACAATAGGAGTGCTGCTGGACTTCACACGTAGGCTCCTCATCTTTCTCATCAATGATGAGCAGCAGGGTCCAGTTGCCTTCGAAGGATTAGAGGGCGCCTATTACCCTGCTATCAGCCTCAATCGAAATGTCCAGGTAGGAAATTACTCTCATGGTACAGGCCTGACATTCACTTTCAACATCGTCATTGACCTTTAATAAATTAGATATATCAATAGAAAGAATTACCAGCAGTTATTGCTTTTGCCTGTTAAACTCGTTTCCTGTTTGGTGTTTGAATAAAGACATAAATCATTGAAGAAATAGATCTACAGCTCCCTCTGCAGGAGAGAAAACGTATGCCACTCTAACTCGCTCGCTTGTGTTTCAATGTGTCTCTCTCCAGATAACACTGCATACTGGTCTACCCATTCCTGATTTTTACACCCCTGGGGAAGCAGATCCAAACAGTTCTGTGTGTTAAAGACTCACCGCTGCTCAAATTTCTCATCCTGCCAGTCAAAAAACTCCCCACACTCACCCTCCTGTTCTGACCTCCTCCTGGTCTCCTGATGGAGAAATCCATCATCCAGTCCTGAGCCATGCATTTGTCATAGCTAACTTTGGACAAGTGGAGCATGTGCCAAGCATTGTCTACACTCACAGGGTTCTGCTGCCCACACCTTGTGTTTTGATGTGATATAGGAAGATCAAATGTGGATGGGAAGTTATCTCCAGCTGAACAAATTAAAATCCTAATACATCAGTTTTTATAATACAGAATTAAAAGCTTAACATGTTGGCAAATATATGAGTGGAGAAGATTGGAGCACCTTGATGTCCACATATGTCAAATATGATCTGTTAATTAAGCTTTACAGGAAGACTGGACACGACATGGTTAATGTTTCCCAGTCTTTATAGGATGTTTTGTAAATGAGCGCATGAGAAAAAAAGAAGGTGTTTCAGCCTTACCATCTTCCTTCCATCCCATGCCCTCATTACGATGCCCCAAAATTTAATCCATATTCTCATCGGGAAGAGCTGAGAGTCATCTTTTGTGGCCATTTTTGTGAGAATATGAGAAGTTGGGTTGAGACTGGTTGGCAGCTGAAGTGAACCCAAGACCAGAGCAATAGTCTCTCATCGC
This sequence comes from Kiunga ballochi, assembly GCA_037177335.1. Classification (NCBI taxonomy): domain Eukaryota; kingdom Metazoa; phylum Chordata; class Actinopteri; order Atheriniformes; family Pseudomugilidae; genus Kiunga; species Kiunga ballochi. The sequence goes on from JBAMIG010000021.1 coordinate 17,272,329, forward strand.
AGCCGCATCACTGTCACATCCTCGTCCATGTAAATGAGAAGTTTTTTTTTTTGTGTGGCTTCGCTCAAGTGAAACATTTGTGTTGTTTTTGAAAATTACAGCATTGCCATATAAAATGCTACTGGAAGTGGGGCCTTCAAGCAGCCTTTCTCTGCAATGCAACTCATAAAACCAGTCGGGGGGATTTTGGTTTAATACGTTTTTTGAAAAGGGATTGAAATTGAATTGTGACTGTGAAGATGTTTGATTAAGGTGCTATAAAAGCTTGCATAGTTTGGCCTTTTTTTTACTGTAGGTGACTGAATTCTGGTAGTTTTGTAAAATTGTTATTGAAAAGATCTATTGCGAAGATGTGTATAGTAAAATAAGTTATTGATGTTTTTCCAGCAAGAATTCATCTTTGTTCTTCTTGCTCATGTAAAGTTGTTAAAGAAAAATGACATTTTTTGGCGCTTTAATAATATTTGGAATGATAAGCTAGGAAAGTTTTTTTCTGTTAAATTTTTACTAAATTAACATAAAAGGAAAATATCTGCACAGGAATATGTTTTATTAGGTATCAAATTTGGATATTAACAACAGTTTTCCCATCCTTCAAGATAAGCAGCGCTGATTGCTGCTAACATTAGCATGGCAACAGGGCGCAATGCTAACATGCTAGTAGCTCACTTCAACTTATTTCCCAGGCAACATGACACAATGCTAACATGCTAATAGTAAACATTAGCTTATTGCAATGGTAAAAGGCAATGACTGTGCTAAAAAGCAAACTGCTAACATGCTAAAAAATGTACTATTGTATTAACTTAAAAAAAAACTATACAGTACATAAAACAACAGTGACTAAGTGTTAAATTAGCATGCTAGCATTAGTTAATAATGAATGATGATTGAGTTAGTGACCAAACACAAAGCACAGCAGGGAATTATGAGAAAATTTGTTTTGCAGGTGTGTTGTAATAAAGATGATGCTAGCACTAAATGAAAACCAATTTAATTGATGTTTGTATAGTGCCAGTTCATTACAGCATCATCTCAAGGTATTTTTATAGAGAGTATAGATACTGTGATCATCAGTCTAATTAATTACACCTGTATTCATATAAAGCCTTTGAATGATTTGCAGTCCATCTCATCAGCCCATGGCAGGACAAAATTCTAGCCTACACCCGATCACAACCCCAAATGTGTAACCTGGCTGCTGCAAAGTAAGCCTAAAGTCCTGGAAACAGCCACAGTTGAAAGATTTTTTTTATAATATGTAATATAAACCCTTATCCTTTCATGGGAATGTTGAAAAACTAGGTGTTACTATTATGTTAATTACTAAACAGTAAAAAAAAAAAAAGTAAAAACACTTATGTTATTCAAATTGTTTCTAAAATTAACATGTATTTTTTCATTATCACATGAAAATTTTACAGAGTTTAAATTTGTTATCTCAGGAAGAACAATTTCATATCCACAGACGGAGAAGTCACCTTTGGCATGTGACATGTGGCGGTATGAATGGAAGCTAATCCTGGCTTTAGACATGACCTTTGACCCCATCCCCCCTCCTTTTTTTTAAACAAATGTATTTTTAGCGTCGCTCCAAGAAGAGATTGCACACGTTTCTCTTGTATGCTTGAAATGAGAGACAAAAAGGGAGTATTTAGCTTGCTGCAATCTTAAACCACCTCTGCCATGTTTTACCTTGTTGAATCCTGCTCACAGCTCCTTTTAAGCATTAAACTAATAAATGTTTACGTTATTTTTACATTTGGTAGCTAACACAAACTACCTGAATGCTACACTGAAATCCTAACACAGCTTTTTTCCCCAATATTTTGGCTCATTCCAGTGTCATAAATTATCACCCACTGCAAACCAAACACAGCATCACTCCAGTGTTCTCCTAGCAGAGCATGTAGTAGCAGCTTGTGCCAACCCGGTGTATAGTTAGCTGCATTAACTTTCAAAGTTTACTTTATCTGCACTGCTGCAGAAAGCTTTTTTTTTTTATAACGAGAAAGGTCTGTTTTATTTCATATTGTTTTAATTTCTGTCCAAAAAGTCTTATTTCTTTCCTTTTAGTATCCGACAGCAACGGAAGTCAAACGCTGAATGGTCAGTTTGAGGGAGATGCTGCTGAAAGGTTTTCTGGAGCATCAGAGCCCTGAGACATACAGTACATGTCTAGCATACTCATAAGGTGCTATCCTATGTTTGAGCTTCATGGGTGTGCCTTTCCCCCTCCTTAGTACTAAAAGATTTATTAAACTTTGCTAAAATATATATATATAAATAAATAAATATAGATTCACTGCTTCAGCAGAGTCAATTGTAACATCTGTGATGACTTCACCTGCTGCTACCTTCTTTTTTCTAGCATTAAAGGGCAAATTTTAACATAAGTCATGTTGCT
>JBAMIG010000021.1:17281555-17295279 GCA_037177335.1 Kiunga ballochi
TGTCTATGTGTATATATATATGTGTGTATATGTGTATATATATATATATGTATATATGTATGTATATATATATGTGTATATATATATGTATATGTTTGTTTGACTTTTGTGTGAATGTGTGTATATTTGTGTGATATGTTTACTTTTTTGCTTGCTTCCTGCACTTTAAGCTGCTGTAATAAGTGATTTTTCTTCTCTGTGAGATTAATAAATGTCCAAGTCTTTGCAAAACAGTGCCGTTGTCAGGGCATTGCACCGTCTGACACTTTGGTTAATTTGCTCCTAAGAAGAACGTGTCTACTCTCACAGCAGAATAATGGTTTCCTGGTAGCATTTGAAATGTTCTTACATATGAATGTTTTTTTTTTTAATAGAGCTCCTTGTACTCTGATAGCTGTCAGTGCATTTAATAAACGGCACCTGGCTGCTTCTTTACCTTCTCGCTAAACTCTTTCCATCATATGATGTCTGCTCACCATGAGACAAACAATAAAATGCTCCAACACATAGATGATTGATCTGAATAATAAATCGGTGTTCAGCAGCAGGGAGGTTTATGTGTCACTGAGGGTCGTTGTGTTTTCCAGGTTGCGGTCCAGCTGAATGACACACATCCTGCCATGGCCATCCCCGAACTGATGAGAATATTTGTGGACATTGAGAAACTTGACTGGGACACGGTGGGTGAAAGATGGTTTTACTCATTTAGAGTAACTTGCAGATGATATTGGGAAAGTCAAAGCATCAACATAAAAGCAGTTAGTGTTGCAAGAGAGATGATACAAGTGTTGTGTTTTTGTGCAACAGTGAGGTTTTCCTTCTGGCTGAAGACACATTTAGAGTGAATAGTTTTAATTCGGATAGAGGAAGTAGGGATTGCATGCTAAAGAGTCTTGCTCGTCCTGCAGGCCTGGGACATCACCAGGCGTACGTTTGCTTACACCAACCACACAGTCCTCCCTGAGGCCCTGGAGCGATGGCCAGTGGAGCTGCTGGAAAACCTGCTGCCCAGACACCTGCAGATCATATACCAGATCAACCAGGCCCATTTGGATGTAAGTGTCTGGAAATGATACATCCGTCTGTCTGCTGTTACTAAGAAAACTCGCGCTTTTACGTAGCTTGAAGACGTGTCCCCCTTGTCTTTTTCACACCTGCAGAAAATTGCAGCTCTCTTCCCGAAAGACATCGACAAGCTGAGGAAGATGTCTCTGATAGAGGAGGACGGGTGCAAGAGGGTGAACATGGCACACCTGTGCATCGTGGGCTCTCACGCCGTCAACGGAGTTGCAGAGATACACTCCAACATCGTCAAGACACAAGTGTGAGCTTCCCGACGATGAAGGCGTGAGAACGAGATCAAGTGCAGGCGCTGAAAACCTGAATATTAAAACAAACGGGGATTGCATCATTCCCAGGAGGAAAATGAGGAAACCGAATGACAGCCGCCTCATAAGTTACCCTGTACCACTTCCTGCAAACCTGAGGAACTTGTTTTAGTGTGCTTGCAACAAACAACTTACTTTTCCAGTTCTCTTTTTTTAGTTTAGTTTTAATTTTATATACATGGTGCAGGTTCTCCAAATCTATGCTTTGCCTTTGTTAATGTGCTACAGTAATGCTGGTTTAAACGTTTAAAATAAAACATGTCTGCTTTAAAATGAGGCCAAAATCATTTTAAATCCTCATTTCTGAGGCAGTGATGATGTGTTCCTCTTTTCTCGCTGCAGATTTCGTGATTTCAATGACCTGGAGCCAGAAAAGTTCCAGAACAAAACCAACGGCATCACTCCCAGACGCTGGCTGCTCCTCTGCAACCCTGGACTGGCTGAGCTTATCGCCGAGGTCTGTTCACAGCTGATGCCGTGAGACGATATGGCGTCCGAACGCTAAATCTTCCCAGTCTGCAGCTTTGGCTCTTCAGCTCCATATAAACATGTTTGCAGGCAGAAGAAGTGGCTGCTGTCTGCTTGTTTTGTATACAGCATTGTAACCTTTGACATGTATCTTTTCAGGTCATTGGGGAGGATTATGTGAAGGATCTCAGCCAGCTGCAGAAGCTGAATGACTTTGTTGACAATGCTACCATCATACGTGACATCTCGCAAGTAAAACAGGTGACGACAACGTCTCAGGACTTTTTAAAAACTTAAATCCATAACGGGTCTGAAAATGACAGCTTGACTTGTGTGCTGGCTGCTCCCAGTTTTTGGAGCAAGTACAAACAAAAAGGGATTGGTCTGTAAGGGGAGACGTACAGGCAGAAAATGCATGTGTAAAGGAATTAAAAACGCATTCAGAAAAGCCAAACCTGAGCAGTTATTAACTCCTAAAAGTAAGAAAACAAGGTTGCAGGAGGCCAAAGTGAGCCAATCATTACTGAGTCATGTGATCTTTCCCAACCCTCCACCGCAAATTGTTTGTATGGTTTGATATGATGTGCAGACCAGTGGAGATGACGGTAAATATGCACCTCTTCTGGACATTTTCTTACTTTCAGGATGCTTCACTTTGCTAATGAGGAAGCAAATATGTTAAAACATACCAACATATCACCAGTAAACGCTTTGGATCTTGATCCGATTAAACCTGATGCTTGAAATGGAAGAAAAAAAAATTTAAAAGTCCACAACAAGTCTGCAGTCCTGCTAATCTGAGCCATCAGCTACTGCATAAGAAAGACAGATTTCCATAAGTTCAGTCTATGAGTCATAGATGGATTAATTAGCTCCATCAGGGCAGAGATCATGTTTCCCATGACTCATAGCTACAGACGGATTTTGATGAAATTAATGGGAGACGGTGATCAGATTTAATGGGTGATGCAGATCATTGCCTGCATCCGATAAAAGGATTCTCCACAGTGGAGAGGAAGAATTCAGCTGTCAGACCTTTAAACTCTGTAATGTCCACAAAAGGCTTGGTGGAGGTCTCTGATGCTTTTAGTAAGCAAGTTTGGATTTAGGATTGATTTATTAGCTGATCCCTATAAAAGATGAAAATGAGCTTTAACTTATTTTTCTATCATATGAGTGATGTTTTTATTTTTTGGAGGTATTTTTCCATCATTTTTACTGGGTGAAGCAACACGGTGTGTAATTTTCCCATTTTAAAATTTGACACCAGCTGTGTGTGAACTGGTTTGGACTGGATCGAGTTCACAGCTGTGTTGCGTCATGTCTTTTGTTTCCCAACGTTCTGTGGAGACAAAACTGCTGCCGTGTTGAAAGCGAAACGCTTTCCAAATCTTCCCTGATGCAGAAATTCAGCTGTCCTCCTCTTGCATTTATCTGTTTGTCTTTGCATGAAATGCACTCGTTTATATCGCGCGAACGTAGTCGTCGACGAAGCACAAGTGGTTTTGCAACTTTACATCTGACTCATCCTCACATTTCTAGACTTTATCCCAACTTTTATGAAATTAAATATACGTTTGCGATGTACATTTGATGTTTTCTACTAGCTTATCTGAAATAACTGGAATATCATATCTCTCTGCTTGTGTTCCGTTAGGATCAGGTGTTCCTCAGACCGTTTCTGCAGATAAACGTTTGATCCAGCCTGTTTATGTTTGACCTCTGTGTTAATGATGGTTACCTGGTTGCATCATGAATCCAGTTATTTTGGCCTTCATAAATCTTGCACCTGCATCATTTCCACAAATCACAACAAGAAGAATCTTTATAGTCTAAATAAGTCAAACAGCTTAATTTCTCCTTAGTGACTCCTCAGTTCCCGACTCACCGATTTCCTGTTTGTTTCTCTCTCTCTCTCATACAGGACAACAAGCTGAAATTTGCCCAGTACCTTGAGAAGGAGTACAGGGTAAAAATTAACCCGTCCTCCATGTTTGACGTCCACGTCAAGAGAATCCACGAGTACAAGCGGCAGCTGCTCAACTGCCTGCACATCATCGCCATGTACAACCGTAGGTGTAGCTCTCTGCAGAGGTTTGCTCCACCTGAGCCTAAATTGATGTGATGCAACCTGACATGCATGGTGTGGAAGACTCCACACCCAGCTGCTTGTCATGTTAAAACAGACATGAGGAATGTTATCCTGAATCAGCCATGGGAGTTTTCCATGCAGGATAAAGAACAGGGCATTGGTTTCATCAGTGTAACATGCTTTTCACCTCCATGCACATAAAGTCTATCATTTTTATTTGTTAGCATTGTTCTCCTTGTATTTATTTACGGTTTGCGTTTAAATGAACTATTTAAATGCATTAAATTGTTAAAATGACATCCCTGTTTTTGTTCCCAAGGCATCAGGATGAACCCCATGGCACCTTTTGTACCACGGACTGTGATCATCGGTGGAAAGGTGCAGTTTCAGCTCAACCAAGCCTGAAGAACAATGATGTGCAATAAACAAGGCACGCATGGGTTTTAGTGAAAGCAATCAGTGTTGCGTTGTCACCCTCTGCAGGCTGCTCCGGGGTATCACATGGCAAAAATGATCATCAAGCTCATCACCTCAGTGGCTGATGTAGTGAATAATGATCCCATGGTGGGGAATAAACTGAAGGTCATCTTCCTGGAGAACTACAGAGTCTCCCTTGCAGAGAAAGGTATTACTTATTGCAAAATGTTTTTTAATGAAAGGAAAAATAGTCCGTTATTGGTGTATTTAACCTGCTTGTCTTCCTCAGTAATTCCTGCTACAGACTTGTCGGAGCAGATCTCCACTGCAGGCACGGAGGCTTCAGGAACAGGCAACATGAAGTTCATGCTGAATGGAGCTCTGACCATCGGCACCATGGATGGAGCCAACGTGGAGATGGCGGAAGAAGCAGGAGAGGAGAACCTGTTCATTTTCGGCATGAGGGTGGAGGATGTAGCAGAAATGGACAAGAAGGGGTAAAGGAATCTCCTCAGGTTTAATGCACGATGTAAGGGAAATTTTCATTCTTATTTGTGTTTTTGTTAGATATGATGCCATGGAGTACTACAATAAAATCCCTGAGCTGAAACTAGTGATGGATCAGATCTCTGCTGGGTTTTTCAGCCCTAAAAATCCAACGTTGTTCAAAGACCTCACTGACATGTTGTTCAAGCACGATCGGTAAGGTTCGTCTTACTGAATGTCCAACGTTAGGCTTGGATATTTTACACTCAATTCACCGTTTTGCTTCTTCGTCTGCAGGTTTAAAGTGTTTGCAGATTTCGAGGACTACATGAAATGTCAGGAAAAAGTCAGCAAGCTGTATCAGGTAACATCTGGCTCAGACTTTTCCTTTTTCTATGGTTTCTGTATCACACATGCGCTCTTCTGTGCGACAGAATCCGGTGGAATGGACGAAGATGGTGATCAAAAACATCGCTGCCACCGGGAAGTTCTCCAGCGACAGGACCATCGCAGAATATGCCACCAAGGTGTGGGGCGTGGAGCCCACCGACTTGAAGATCCCGCCGCCAAGCGAACCCAGAGAGGCCATCGTGGAGACGGCCAGAGCTCTAAAGAAAATGTGAAGCCGTTCCTTTTTGGGGGTGCCTTTTTGTTTACAACACATTCTGCCTCCATTCACTGCTTGTAACCTCACGGACCACTGCTGTAACCTTCTGAGGACCTTTTTAGCATCTGAGTCTAAGCACTGAGACGTTTCCATGCAACACTTTGTAAAGAGTTCATCCTGAACCTGACAAATGTTAGAAATAAATACATTCCTTGAGCTGAGTTTCTATGACTTCAGTAGGATTCGTCACACAGCAGCTGATATTAAAGGTTTTTTTTATTACATCTGTGGGACGGTCAGATAAACTTGTGATGCTGTAGCATGTCTTTGCATGAGCATCAGTTGTGCTCTACATTTCAAATAAAAAGAGTCGCAGTAAAATCATTAAGAGGTTTTATTTCACTTTTTCAGAAGACAAATGTGCATTCTGGTCATTCAGTGGAGTGCACATCTTGCCTCAGGTTTTGTAGAAATTTCCTGCAACAACAAAAAAAAAAAAACCTATTTATTTCCATTGGGATTGCACACACACACACAACTTTCCAGTAAATCACGTTAACTTTACCCAACCACGTCGGACAAGTTAGGGTCCAGGTGGATATTGCTGTGTGAAAACCTGAGGTTTGCATCGTAGGACACCATTTCAACCCGTTTGCCTGTGCTGAGTTCCCTGTGAGCCTGCAGCGAGACCTGGTACAGCTGGATACGAGAAGTGTCAGCACAGATGCAGGAAACGGTCTCTGTGAGGAAGAGGAGCTAGCATACCTTCTGACCCATGTAATGGGGAACAATACTGTCGTCCTCTGCATGCAGGATGAGAAGTGGAGTCGTCAGGATCTTTAAGCTGCAGGTGTGTCAGGATGCAATGGAAACCATGTGTTTTTCTGGTGTGATGCTCTGTTTGTGGTTATTAAAAGATGAGACTTAAAATTTAACCCTCTGCTTTTTACTCCACCTACTTTTTATCATTGGCAAATTCTATGTTGATTCTTTCCAGAAGGCTCCAAAGCAAGCGCTCAAATCCTGGGAGGAACATGTACATCTGGAAAAAGAAAAGTATGTGGCAATATCCTGTGTTGAATATCCCAAAAACATGCCGTTCCATTAGAAATACTAGCAAGTTAAATATGAATTTGTTATTGCATGACTGGTTTTACTGCCTTCATCATAGTAAGAACTGATGCTGAATGTAATGTTAGAGCCTTTTTCTCAGGTTAAACAGGATAAAATGGAGTTGTAAATTAAAATAATGGATTCCTGACTTTTTTTCTCACGCTGTAAAATAATCTGTCAGGAATTTTCTAAAGGGGGAAAAAGTGTTGGTTTATATTTAACAAAGTGTCATTTTTAGACAATAGAAACTAATTTGAAAGCAGCTGCACTTTTAAAACTAATAAAAATGCAATATTTACATCATTTGTTTGGTTAAATATGTATTTTAATTATTTAGGAATAGGAAATACCTATTGTTGCTGGATTTTTATTTATTTATTAAATAATTTATTCCCCGTATCTCCAGTTTATGGTTGATTTAATTTTTATTAGTAATAGTAGTAATCAAACAAAGCGACTGGTTGTTGGCTTTTGAAAAACATTTTGATCAGGAACAAAAAGAATTTAAATAATTTAGTTGAGATTACTTTTACACCCAATCCTGACACCCTTACCTCTGAGTGTACAGTGGTAACCTTTTCTCTTCTAACGTAAAACTAATTAATATTTACTCAAAACAAGGAAGTGGTTTACTTCAGACAAAAATAGTATTTCTTTATGTTAAATATAAAGTCAAACATATTACAAAACATTTATCCATTGCATAAGCATGTTTTTTCTTTTAAAGTGCTTCTTTTTTCATTATTTATTCTCTTCTCTTTCATGTCCTGTACTCTCATCTACAAATTTAAAAAAATTATTTGTTATTTAATTTCACACAAACATTAATATTTAGATGGATTGTGTTGTATTTAAACATTATTATTGTTTTTGCTGTTATATAATGTCTTATTTCGTATTTAATTTTTGTACCTGCAAATTATAAGTTAGCTAACTCTGGTGCAGTTATGCAATTGCACATTGTTCCTGTCAAATAAACAATAAAGCAAATAAAATGTTGTTTTGGAAGAACTAAACTACCAAAGTGCCTGCATACATATAAAAATGCATTAAGCGTCCCACCTTAGCAAGAGGATGGATGACCACCACTTTCCCAATTTTTGTGTATGGAGCCTCAAGAATTAAAGCGTCAACAGCAGACCCTGATATTAAAAACAATTCATTACAAACTTATACAAACGTAAAATAAGGGCTGGAGTTTATTTTAAAAGGTTTGCATGGGCACACAGAGAAAAATGCAGATAATGTAGTTCAAATAATTCATTTCTGTCCTATTCAGCAGATCTGTGACTGTCTGGATGTGTTTCTTTAAGTAAATAAACAAAAAAATAAACAGTCTTTGTTAATGATGATGAGAGCAAATCAATTTGCTGAAACCCACCTTGCTCTTTCAGTTTCCGTGCAGTGTTGGTTGCCACCCTGCAACTCAAAATGTACTTTTAAGCCATTTGTTTACAGCAGTAAACACATGTAAACAACAATATCCATAAATGTTTGAAGCATCTTAAAAGATAAACTGACCCAGAGCCCAGTGAGTGTCCCCAGAGACAGACAACACTACTTCTGCTTTGTTTCTTTACCCACTGGTGCAGGTAGAGGGCGTCACTGGTCAATCCAGCCTCACTGGGCTCCCCGGTGGAGTCTCCAAAACCTCATAAAAAGACAAAACACAGATGTTTATATCAGTAATATCACTGAGATTACACTTTACTGTAAATAAACATCCTTTTTCTTGGACCTGCAAAGATAATTCACATTACAGTTTTGTTTTAACATCAACTTTGCAGTAAAACAGGTATGAGAGTCTTTACACACTAATGTTCACATATTAGATGATCTGAGAGGTCTAGCTCTACACCAGCATTATTCCAGGAGATATCCATCTTCATCCATTATTTATTTGAGCTTAAAACTTGTTTTCATTTGTGCTTTGTGACATATTTATGTTTTTCTTCACAATCCCAGCCATTTGAGCAGCAATAGTGATCTTACCTCTGTAGTCTAAAGATAAGACATGGTACCCTGCAGCACTTAGGATCTACACAAAAGCAATGTGTTTAAAATCAAAAACATCCATCAGAAACATGCTAATCACGCTGAAGAGCAGCACTCGTACCTTCACCAGCTTTACTCTGTGATTTATTGCCCTGCAGAAAACCAAACAAGAGTAATTAATAAACAAACAGGTGGCTTTTAGACATGTTTACTCCAACCAGAAAAAGCCTCGTGTGGATCGTTTGAGTGGACCAAACCAAGAGCCTGAGTACCCATGCAATACCCACTAGACCCTATTAGGATCATTTCAAGGACCTCTACCCTGCTACTCCTATCCCACCTGGTCCCTACATTGCCATGGAGATAGATAATAACAGGATTGCCGTCTCCTAGTGTCTCCTTGTACCAGTCAGGCCCTTTCCCAGCAGACGCCTCCCATTGGCTGGCAGGGAGTGTATGCCTATGAGACATGCAGATAGAGAGGGAGAGAATAGAAAGAGTGAAGAGCACTAACAAACACGCTTGTGTTTTAAGACATACGGTTTCTGAGTGTGTGTGTGTGCAGCTGAATTAGTGTGGCTTCATTCACTCAGAAGCCACCTGTCCCGGATAAGCATGTTGTATGTTCAAGTGCTGATGCATTCAAACGGCTGCAAATGGCCTACCAGACTCCAACTGAGACGCCTTTCTCTGTGGTGAGGTAGAGGTTACAGGTGTGGTTCAAAACATCCTGAGGTCTGCCAAGATCTACAAAGTATGGAAACCGCACTGTGGCAGATAAGAGCACACAAGGTCAGTATGAGGCTTCTTTTGCCATATTTTATGACAGCATCCTGCTTCATATTGTATCCAGCAGGAGGATATTTTAAGCATGTATCACATTATACTGGACAGAAATGTGTTATTCATAATATTATGATGTTTTGCGTAGTTACAGATCAATATAATCACACATTTTGCCATATTATATAATATTTTACATGAAAAATGTTAATGACTACAGTGAAAATATGCAAGACATGAAAAAAATCTCATTTGTAAAAATGTCACTAATTTGTTCAGTCACCTTGTGGCCTAAATGGATTGACGTGAGCATAGAAACAAATGTCTTTGTATGTTTCTTCCAAGGAGACAGGCTTGTGATCTTTTAAGGCTTTCTGAAGGTTCATCAAAGCATAAAAGACACTAAACTAAAGGGCTGAACCAGTGTTCTCTTTATATGACATTCAACTTTAAAAAGAACGTTTCTAAATATTTTTTTCTGTGCTACTGGCCTTATTTTAAAGTTTAGGTTAGATGGAAAGTATACAACAATAACAAACACGGTAATGTTGTAGACACTGCTGTTTCAACACATCTTTACATATTTAAACAATCTCAACATGTACAAATGCTAGATTATGCTGATTGAATTCTCTGGAAAGGAAGGGTATTACTTACATAAGTGAGCAAATATGGCATAGTTCAGTATCCAAGGGCACAAGTAGAGAATGACAGGTACTGTAACATAGAGCATTAAGAGGTGGAAAAGGTGTCTCCACATGTCTGCTGCAGGTGAAGATGTTTCAACTCTGCAACAAATCTGGTCATCCAAGTCCCGTGTTCCTGTCCTCTTTTCTCAGTCTGAGAGAAAATCCACTCGCTCTTACAACACGAGCTTTGTGAAATAATGTGAAATGAGGTCAATGTTCAACCGAGACCAAGCCTCAGCTGCTGCTTGTCCACATTTGACACAGTGAGGCAGACATTCGAGTCATATTTATGTATTTACCAAGAAAAGTAAAAAGGCAGATAAGGTTACAGAGAAAATGTGTGCATGTGTACCCATTCTAACAATGCTCACATAAAGGGAAATAAAGTAGTTGGCGACACAAACGCCTTCACCGCCAGTCAGAACAACGCCGACTGACGTTACGCTGCAAAGCATCCTGGGTAGTGGAGTTCCTTTGGTACAACATGTCATGGTAACATTTGGAGTACTGTTTAGTGGGCTACTTTTGGCCATCTCCAATATATTAATAACACATGCTTGATTTTTAACATCTAAACTGCAATACTGTAACTTTATCCTTAACCATATAATGAATACAACATAATGCACATCCCGATAGCACTCCCAAAGAGGAGAAATAGATCTATAAATATTTATCATAGCAATTAAACACGTGGATACTTTTTTCGTGATCCTAACTATAATTTTTGGAAATGGTTTTTAATAATTTCACACCACCATGTGGTTATTTTTGTGACACTATTGGTTGCTTTATGTTTGCAATTTAAGGTGAAATTTAGCATCTAATTTGATTCATTAGGGATGTTTTCATTGTCACTGTGCTCTGTCATGTTCAGGATGTTTGTTGTTCTTTGCTGCTTTTATCTCTCATCTTGGTTTGAACTAACTATTTATTTGTGTAAACCTCATTTCCAAGTACGAAGGAAAGAAGAAGCATGTGATATACTTATATTTACAATCAGCACTACTATATATTAGTTCATGGAGCATTTATATGGTCTCATCTTGCTACTTCTTATGAGGGTGTCGAGATGTTTTACATTTTATGTTGTCTAAGATCTCTTCATCCTAATTCTATAAAGGTAATAAAACATTAAGTAGATGTAAACACTATTAACTAGCAGTTGATTAAAAATATTATTGGCTGCTTGCTTTTACAAATAAAACTTAGTTTGGTTGTCAAAATAGCTTTATTATATCCTAAAAACACAAAGTAAATATTAAAATCCCTTTAAAAAGGGTCTTTTTCATGTGCACCAGCCTCCTAAACAACATTTTCTAGACCCAACACTACTGTTTGCTTACATGTTTGTTTATTTTAAGTGTCACTGCTACTGCAGTTATTTGCATTTAGTTTGTGTTTCAGAAATAAAATATAAATAATAATAGGGATAAAAAGCCTTCTGCTTTGTGTCTTTGGCACATTATGGCTGACATTTTTAAGCTATGAGGGTTGCTGATTCAAGAAAAGGCGGATTATTAATGTCGACATTGCTCAAAGGTTCCCAGTCTTCTCCTGAAAATGAGACCCCAGTCCAACAGGAGGCGAGTTTATCCACGTAGCAGTTCTGCTTTGGTCCACGGGGGGCCGCGGGAAACTGGGACCAGTCAGGCTCCCAGTCACCGCCCCTTCCTCTATCAACCGCTTTTCAAAATCCGCTACAACCACGGCAGGATGATTTTTATACAGCTGGGACACAAAGCGGACACTCATGAGTTATAGCAAACACTGCTATGTTGCTGAGAAAAAGACGCCTCCATCGCGGAACTAGCTGCTGGTCAGGAACCGGAGAAATGTTGTAGTTTTAAAGTTTTCCTTTACTTATTTAATCACAGTTTTATCCGGAGAAGAAGACATTTTTTTTAGCAACATTTGGTGAGTTTTTCTTTATTTTTTTCTTGAAATAAATGTGACTTTGCTTGTATCCGGCCAGGTTGTCCCGACATGTTTAGGTTAAAGTTAGCTGACCAAACTTTAGCGCTAGTAAATTAGCCCTGTTAGCTTAAAGCTCTGATGACGTCAGACAGGTTTAGCTGGTCAAACTGCTTTACATCCTGTCATCATAACTGACTTTTATGCATAAACTCAGTGTTTCCTGGTAATTACTCTGTACGGTCACTGATCCAGGAGGTTTTCCTTTTCACCAGTTTCACTCAGCTGTGCAGCAATCTGTAAAAGTTTGTGGTTTTATAAGAGTTTCAGTTTTCTCTTCTAACAGTGATGATGTTGTATCTCGTATTTATTCATGTTAGAAAAGGAATTACTGCTGCATATGAGAGGCACAGCTTCCCTATAATATCTGTTTCTAAAAATGTATCATATAAATGTGAATTTGTGTGTTTTGTAGCTTTATTTTTTTTAGACTTTATGGGGACTTTTAATGAGATTTAAGCCTTTAAATATTAAAAATAACAAACCTGCAGAGGTTGAGAAAGTTGCAGTATGATAAATATTTATGCAGAAAAAAGTCTCAGACAACATTTAAACTTGTTTGTTGTGTAATTTTTGAGTTGTAAATCTGTGTAGCATTTGCAAAATAAAATAATTATATTCTAAATGTACTAAATCACTTGTCTTTTACAGGCTTTGCTCTTTTGTTACTTCTCAGTGAAACTCTTAAATTCTTTTGTGGTGAATTTAGGAAACAAAAATCTGAGAAAGCATCAGGATTAAAAAATAAAGAACGCATGCGTTTATCTTCATTTCCACCATAGCTTTTATAAATGCAGGGTTGTTTTACTCTCACACTTTTCAAACATCTGTTGATGTTGATGAGCAGCGTTACACTAAATGCTTGCATATTGTGAGGATTAACCTTCTTTTTGTAACCTGCACCGGTTCAGTTGTTTGGCTGCAACAGCTGCTGTCCCACGTTCATCCCAAGCTACAGAGATGAAGGCTGCTGGATTAATTGGCTCAGAAGTGGTGTGTAAAAGTTAATTGACTCTGCGGTGTTAGCTAAGTATGAGGAGATATTACCACATCCACTCTGTGTTGTCAGTGAGGGGATGAATGGATTATTATTATTAGGACTTATTTCACAAGTATTTCTCTGTTTCTTTGTAGATGTACAAAGCTTTCGATGTACTGCAATTTAGAAGAAATGTTATTGACCCTCAAAAGTCCAGATGCACTGCACTGGCTGCTGAGGCTTTTGTGGGGAGGCTATTGTCTGAGGTGAATGGTTTCCCTGAGTCTGGGCTGCAGGGGACACCTGTCTGAGTGTTGGCTTGATGATCCCTCATAGCAGCTGGAAAAGCAGAGGGTGAGGTGGTGCATGGATGCTCATTGTTCACAGCTTAATCCCATAGTGTGAAGGGTCTGCTTTTTTAACACATCTTGTCTTTATTTCCTTAACTTTTAAATGTTACCTTTCAGCTAAAATGAAAGGTTTTAATCATACATAATGTGCAACGGTACAAAATATGTGTTTTCTCCTGGACGAAGATGCATTGTTAATAATAAATATTGCATAAAGCAGTTAAAAAAAAAAGTGGTGCAACACCCATAAATCGGTTAAAGTGTGGAAAAAGGCATGACGATAAACTAAATAAGGCATGATTATTTGCAGAGGTGGGACAAAGTCATTGTGTAGCAAGTCACAAGTAAGTCCCAAGTCACGACTGGCAAGTCCCGAGTCAAGT
>JBAMIG010000021.1:17297644-17317459 GCA_037177335.1 Kiunga ballochi
ATATAATTCTTGTTGCAGGTTGACTTTGACCAGTTCAAAAATGCACTTATCCTGGTTTTGTCCGCATCCTTTGAGCCGCCTCAAGCCGAAGAGGAACCCTTGCCAAAGCCAGGTAAAAAGCCTTCGACTGCATCTGGTTTTCATCTTGAACTTTAAGCGCTTGTTTTTTTTTTTTTTACTGAGTCGTCAGCATAGAAAATAAGCCGAGCAGGTGGACCGGGCCCGGTGCTGAGTCAGCTGCACATATACAAACAGAAGCAGAGGAAAGTGGGGATGCTCTGATCCAATTAGCTGTTGACGATGTTTGCAGTGTCATGCTTGGGCCGTAGCCATGGCAACATGTTCCCTAGACTTTGATGACAAATGTTTTCCTAAAGAGTTATTCTGAGTTTACACGGTAACGGCTGTGGATGGACTTTATTTGTCATGTTGTAGTCGACATTAAAACAATTGGTGCATGTTATCTCAGATTCGCCTGAAATCCAGCCAAAGTTTGTGAAGGGCAGTAAACGTTATGGCCGCCGCTCCACACCAGAGTTCATGGAGCCCGTTTTGGACTTGTCCGAAGTTGCAGAAATAAACCCTGCTGATGAGGAGGATTTGGAGGACAACTATGATTCAGCCGTTCCCAGGAAGCGTGAGGTAAGAGTTTTTCTTCCAGTGTCACGGTAAACCTCCAGACAACACTGGTGCCGGTCTTATCACCTCCTGTCCTTGCATGTTCTGCGTTACTTGGCAACCACAGCCATGTTGGGGTGTTATTCTTAGTTAATCAGCTTTGTGTCATACGGGGTAGATCCAGAAATGTAATATCGCTCCGTTGCCAGGTTCACAGTGCATTCTCCTTTACATAGCCACCCGGTACTCTGTAAATAGCATTTTAAACATAAATACTGGCTGAAGCGCCTTAGATGAGCAACACGTAACCTTTGTCAGTGTTCGTCACACATGATTGTTGGTTAAATGTCCCATGATTCTTTGTGAAATGAGCTGACCTTTGCCCTGACCGTCTATGCTGCACTGACTCTGTGTTGCACAAGAGAAATGATGGTGAGAAATGTACAGTAAACCAGCACAAGGTCTTCTTAGGTCAGATAAAAAGGTTAACTCCAGTGTTTATTTGCAAGTGTCTCAAAGTCCTAATATTTAGCAATTGTTTTAGAAACGATAGTTTAATTATGTATTATTGTGTGTGTGTGTATATATATAAATATAAATAAATAAAACAACAAAAAACAAAATCTATTGCAACAAGTATGAAAATGCTGCAGCTGAGTATAATAATGGTGGTCAGTTCTGCTTAAGTGTGGATGGATGTGTTGATATTCTATGTATTGTCTGAGCCCAGATGCCTGCCAGCCAGTAGACAAACACTATCTGAGACACTGAATTGAAGTGTGTCTTGGTATTGACTAATCTAGGCTGCAACAATGCAGCGACGTCCGGCCTGTGGACCAGCAGATGGGGCTGGGTTGGAGAGGGGGGGCCGTGCTTCAGACCTGGTATTGTGGGAGGAGGACTGTGACGGAGGAACAATGAGCCTCACTGCCCCCTCCATCCTGGATGCCTACAGTCCTTGCATCAAAATGGCACTCGCAGAATCCCATCTGCTCCTCATTCCCTCACTGTCGGCTTCCTACACAATAGATGGGCCACTCTGGGACTGGGTCACAACTCGGTTCCACCCATCCCCTTTAATACCTGCTAAAACAAACAAAGATTTTACTTAAATCAGTTGAGGTGAAGTCCCCTGATTGTAGAGTCATATCAGGTCTTTCTACTTTCATATCCAACAAAAACCTTTTGTTTTAATTACATTTTTCCCCATTTACATCTAAATTGATTATTTAAGAACACTTATTTTGTTTTCAGACAGAAACCCAGAATAAATGGACTGTTTCTTATGTTTGTTTGTTTTTGTTCCCCGCAGCGCTGGAATGCCAACGAAACGAGCCCAGAGGAGTACGAGGCAGAAGGTATGTCTGACTCTGTAAGTTTTTCTAGGTTTATCTTCTTTTTATAGAGATTTGTAACGTTCCTTTCATTCTGCGTGCAGGCCAAATGCGTCTGTGGAACCCCGATGAGCCGAGCACACCCCGGGGATCCGTCGCTCCCCTGTCCTCCTGTTTGGAAGAGAGATTGCTTGATGCTTGTGAGGAGTTGGCGATAACGCTGGACGGATGTGCTGGTCACACTGAACTGCTGGCTCTCTGTGAACATCTGGGCTTAGAGGTGGGATCAGTTTGGACCCGACTCGTTCGTTTTTGGTCATTTTCTTTGCATGTAATGTGACTGCAATGCTCACATCTAGTGTACAGTTTCAAGCTTTAGCAACAATATGACTCCAAACACAAATCTGATACTAATATCGTGCTTTCCAGCTGAGCGGGGAGGTTCTGCTCAGTCTTGCCGGTGATGGAGTGATGAATGTTCAGGAATTTGTATCCATGGTTGTGAGCCATAGCAAACCGCTAACGCCATCCGCCTCCACACCATACAGGCAGCTTAAACGGCATCACTCCACTCAGGTAGGACATTTGTTGAAGCTCCACCCACTTTTTATTGGGTTCATTAGAAATAAAGCAACTAAAATCCAGATGTTCCTCCTCCAGCCGTTTGACGAGGGAGGCCGCAGGATCTCTGTTCTAAGCAGCACCATCGGGATGCGTCTTTTCTCTGTACTCGATGACGGTTCTGGTTTCACCCCAGCGGAACAAATTCTGGATACCTGGATAGAAGAGGGAGTAGAAAACAGTGCTGAGATCCTGCAGGTAGCGTACTCTAGCAACTTTAGCGGCCATCTTTCTGAACCGTGAGGTCACCATGCAAAGCAGAGGAAGGAAAAAAAACTAAACGCTTGTGCTTTTTTAAAAAAAACAAAATTTTAGGCTTTGAATTTTGACCTGGATGGGAAACTGAGCCTCACCGATCTCACCACGGCGCTTGAAAGTGAGTTGCTCTGTACGAAGAACGGGATTCACCAGGCTGCACTGGCGAGCTTCAAAGCTGAGATCAGACACCTCCTGTGAGTACGAGTCGCTTCTGCAAACATCCCAACACGTCGTCCACATTTAGCTCGATTTGAAACGACTTTTTGAGCTGCGAGTTTCAGATGAAATCATAGAAACTGCTGCATCTTTAACGTGATGGCGGGGACATTCAGTGGCTTTTACAGTTATGGCTGCTGTTTTTTCTCATCAGAGAGCGAATCGATCGAGAAATCGGAGAGAAAGAAAAAATCCGGTCTGACCTGGAAAAAGCAGAGAAGCAGAAAAATCAGCTTGCCACGGAGGTGGATGAACATCACTCTGCCATCGAGCACAAGAATAACCTCAACCTCAGGTAATCCATCACTCAGATCACCTCATCTGTCTGCAATAAGACATGATTGTAGGGGATATTTTTTATGTTTTTTTTATGCTGTGTTGCTTTATAGTCCTTCTTCTTGTTTGTGAGAACATGAAAACAAGTTATTTTACTTGCTGCTTTGACGCAGAAGTCTGATATTTATGTTTTTGCATTTTGTGTCTGTTTAATCTCTGCAGGAAGCTTGAACAGGAGCACAAAGAGAAGCTAGCTGCAGTCCGGTCTGAGCTGATGAAGGAGATGGACCAGATCCAGCAGCAAGCGAGCCTGCAGCGTGAGGAGCTGGAGGCGGAGATGGAGAAGATCAGGGAGGATGAATCCTTCCTCAGAGACCACCTCTCCATCTCGGTGAAGGTACCAAAGCAACAGATCTTTTTGGTGTTTCACCGTATTTTACTTAAACATCCAAATAAAAGCAACATAAATGTGATGTGTGGTTGAACGGTGCTTATTTTCAGGAGAACAGACGCCTTGAGATGGACCTACTGGACAGTAATGAAAAACTAGCAGAGGCTCAAAGTCAAATTACAAAACTCCAAACCAGTATGGACAATATCATGAAAAACAAGGTAATGCTAAACACACAACACACATGCTTTTTTCCTTTTTTTCTATTAGCAGCTTGTTCTGTAAATGTAACTAAAACAAACCTTTAATAATAACATGGTGTAATTTCCCTTAAGTTTGGGGATCTAGACCCTGGCAGTGCAGACTTCTTAATCCAAGAGGAGCGCATTAAACAGCTGCGGAACAGTTACGAAGCACAATGCAGGGTAACAATCTCTATCTTTGACTTTTTCTCTGTGCAAAAACTCTTTAAAAGTTGCACGTAATAAACTCGCGTTTCACAGGAACTGCAGGATCGTATTGACGAGCTGCAGTCAGAGCTGCAGGAGTTCCACACACTGGGTCGACATCTCGAGCCCTGCCACAAAACCCTGTCTGAGGAGCTGGAGAGTAAAAGCCCCGGCATGGAGTCCGACCCAGGTGGAGCACCAATCATATATAGCAACTTTTAACAGAAACTTGTGTGTGAAAAGCTCACTGTTACGTTGACTATTACCAGGTATTGGTTCAGAGGATGCTCAGCCGTTCAGCATGAGTCTGGAAGCAGAGATGATGATGGAGCAGCTGAAGGAGCAGCATCTTCAAGAGATGGAGGACTTAAGAAACCAGCTTGAAAGCAAGGTTTGCCTCTCCGTGTTTAACTGGCCATCAATTAAATAAAAATATTTACCTGTTACAAGGTTTCTGCCAATATTAGGCTGGTCTTACTCGTGTATGGCTTATAAAAGTTAGTTCAGTGTCCTGCAGTTTGCCATATAAACTCCCAGACTCCTTGCTTTTAAATAAAAGGAAATAAAAGAGTTAAGATGTTTTCATTCTGTCTGTCTAGTTAGACTCTACTAATAATAATCCAGTGCTATTTATTTATTTATTTATTTATTTATGTTTATTCTCGATACAGATGAAAGAATTTGAGATGATGGTCGAACAGCAGAGGGCGACCCACGAAGACCAGAAAGCTGCGATGACCCTCCGGTACCAGCAGGAAGTCCAGGCTTTGAAGGAGGAACTGGTCACCATCCAGAACAATAAACAGGAGCTTCTGAACCAACTGGAACAGGTGGAGCTGAAGCGGATCTTTTTGGAGCAGAAACAGACCAAAGAACAGGAGGATCTTCAAACCCAGCAAGAAGAGGAGGTGGCGAAGCTCAGAGAGCAGCTGCTGGAAGCACACACTCATGCTGCAGACCTGGAGGAGCAGCTGAAGACCTTAGAAGCCCAGCAAGAAGAGGCTAATATAAACCTTCTCACTCAGATGGAGGAGTTAAAAAACCAGTATGCCACGGAGATCAGCAAGCTAAAGGAAGAACAAGCAGAACAACTAGAAGCCAGATTGGTAGAAGAGAGAGAGGAGCTCCAGCGGCAAAAGGCCGAGTTAGAGAGAAGGTTATTAGATAAATGGGAAGGAGACAAGAAAGCTTTGCTTGAAAGTCATGAAGATGAACTAAAAACCCAATTAGAGGAGGCAAAGTTGAGGTTTGAGACGGAGCGAGATGAAGTAGTGAAAAGCTTAACGGCGCAGTGGCAGAAAGAGAGAGCTCAGCTGGATGAGCAGAATACCGAGTCTCTGCAGATTCTGCTGGAGGAAGAGATGTTGAAGCTTGTCAGGGAACAAGAAGACAAGGAGAGGGTGCTGAGGGAGCAGTGGGAGAGCGAACGAGCTCGGCTGCAGGAGCATCACGAGAAGCTTCTGCTCGACAGAGTAGTGGAAGAAAGGCTGCAGTTACAGAATCAGTTTGAGCAGAGGGAGAAAAGGATGAAGGAGGAGTGGGAGAAGGAGAGGCTGCAACTGGAGGACGACTACGAAGGGATGATCCAGGACAGGCTGAATGAGGAGAGGGAGAAGCTCCAGGCTGAAAAAGAGGAGGAAGAGAAGAGGATAGAAGGGGTGGTTGCAGAGGAGAAGGCCCGTCTGGAAGAGAGCCATCGAGACGCCGTGAAACAGCTGAGTGTGAAGTACGCCGAGGAGAGGGACGCCCTCACCGCCACGTTGGACAAACTGCGAGAGGACATCGCTCGGGAGAGGTGAGACACACGACTAAGCTTCTGTCACACTAATAGTTTCACCTTTTGCAAAGCTTGTTTTGCTGAGTCAGATTGTTTTTAAAACCTGCTGCTTTAATAAACATTACATGACCCCGTACAGGGAGGAAGTTGAGCTCAGCTTCACCCAGAGAATAAGAGAAGTGGAAGATCGTTTCTCAGGTGATCAGGAATATATCGCAGAACGTTTTCAAGCTGATATCCTGAAGTTCGAACAGCACTACCAAAGTGAGCTGAAAGCTCTGTCTGAAAGCCACATTGTGCAGAAGCTCCACTGGGAAGCAGAGCTGCAGGAAGCCCTCGAGAGCGCCCAGGAGCGAGAGAGGGCAACGGAGGAGGCTGCAAAGATAGAGAGAGATGAACTAAAGCAGGAGTGGGAGAGAGAGAGGCAAGATCTAGAAAGTGTTCACAGGGAAAACATGGAGGCGCTGATAACGGAGAACAAACTGCTGCAAAAGGAGCTGGATGATGTGATGAGCAAGGCTCAGAGGAAAGAAATCGAGCTCAGCATGCAGCTGAACGAACTCCATAGCCGACTTCAGGAGAAACGCGAGCTTCTCTCCCAGTCCGAGAGCAAAGCGCTTCAGATTGAGCGCCTGTTGAATCAAACCGTGGAGGATTTTAAGCAGGAGAGGGCAGAACGGGAGGTGAAGTACGAAGAGATGCTCGGCATGACTGAGAGCCACCTTGCAGAGACGGCTCCACTATTAACCGAGCGTGACGACTTAAAGAGGAAAGTTGAAGAGCTGGAGATGCTTCTCAAGCAAGTGGTGGAGGACTTCCGACTTGAGAGGGAGGAACTCCAGGAAAATCTGTCTGCATTTGAGCTGAAGTTCAAGGATGATCAAGAGTATGATGAGGAAGCAGAGAGAGATGCACTTAAAATGAAAATAACAGAGCTAGAGATTAGATTAGATCAGCTTATGGTGTCTGGAGAGAAGAAAGAAATAAACGACTCTTATGAAGGTATTTCTTTGTCTGAAGAAACATCTCAAGATCTGCTTGAGCGAGGTTGTACATCTGAGCTCCCCTATACAGCCAATAAACGATATGATGACATAAGTGTTGATGAAGATGCTGCTGATGGCAGAAATGATGAGCGAGAGAGGATGGATGCTGTGGGAGAAGCCACCGAGGCTCCTGATTTGCAGCCGGATGACGAGGGATGTGATGATGACATCTTTCCTGATCACATGCTGGAAGATAAGAGCCCTGAGCACGGAGAACCCAGTCTTCCAGATGCTCACCTTAACCCAAAATCCCCTCGCTGTTCTTTATATGTCAAAAACAAAGCAGTTTTCGCAGAGTTTCAGTGTGAGCCCGTCTCACCGCTCCGAGCATTTGGTGATGGTGAGAATAAAGTAGCTTCTGAGTCCTGTGAGAGCAAACCTCAACATGTACCGGCTGTGGACTGTGGAAGCTGCTTCCACGCAGAGGAGCAGCATCATGAGACTGTGGTTGTGGGTTTAACGCCGCAGGAGACCGGTGACCTCGCTGAGCACTGCGTGGAGGATGCTGAGGCAGATTGTTTACCAGTTAATTCTCACGACAACCTAGGAGTCGGAACATTTTCGGATTCAGACTCTGAACATTCATCCACGGTGATAAAAGCTGAAATGCACGACGGATGCTCACATGATTCTGATCAGGACAGCCAGGAGTGTTCCCTGCTTAAATTACACGCCTTGTATTACACCGCCACAGAGGAGAACGTCCTCCTGCATCAGAAGATTTCTCTGCTTAAGCAGAAAACCGACCTGCTGGAGAATCTGGTGGCTCATCACAGTGAGAAAATAAAAAGTGGCCACCAGGCTTTAGAGGAAAACTACAACCTCAAGGTCCAAATGCTGGTGTTAATGGAGCATGTCAAAGAGCTGGAGATGAAAGCCTTAGAAATGACGGATCTGCAGATCAGATATGAAGATTGCAGGTGTGAAAATGCTAAACTGAAGGAGCAAAACGATGAACTTGAGAAGAGAGCTTGGAGCCTTGAAGGCAGGGGGAACATTTTCAATGATTTCCAAGACCAGCACGTTTCACTCGTGGATGAGATCAGCAGGATGAGAGAGGAGAACACCAAGTTGTTCCTAATGTTGAGTGAACTTGATGCTAAGCGGCGTGGGGTCCCCACGGATGATGCGCTGAATCTGGAGGAGGAGGAGGAGGAGGGGATGCACCTTGAAAATTGCTGTAAGGAGTTTGAGATGCAAAACGGCAAACTTCGCAGAGCGATCACAGAGCTGCAAGACAAGTCGCAAACGTTAGACGAAACCACTCAGGCTCATAGGTAACGTGGAGATAATTAGGACCCTCCATGTCCCCTGTGACCTGTGTATCCCTGTAGTGCTTAAAGCGCTTCCCTTTGGTCCCAAGTCACAGTGACGTTGATGCTTCCCTCCTAAACCCTTTGCAGCAGAATAACGTGTTGGCATTAGGAATAATCACCAGAAAGCAGAAACGATGGTGTGTTTTTGTTTGTAAAGCTTAGAATAATGTGTTCTTGTGTTATAAACGCATATATATGTATATATATATATATATATATAGCATTTATTTTGAAACATAAAGGTGGAATTAAGTGTTTCCTTGTTTAGATCTGAGGCCAGTCGTCTTGCAGGAAATAACGCCGTCCTGAGGAATAAAATCGCAGCATTGAAGGAAGGGGACCTGAAAGAAGCCCAGGATGAGTTGGTGTAAGCAATAAGAATAAATAGTAAGAATGAAAACCCATCACTTCAAATAGAAACGGGAAATGATTTATTTCCCCCCTTCTTTATTTTAGACAAACCCTGGAATACTTGAAAACGGAGAAGTCTGCAGCTGAAAAGGCAGCAGATCATTTCAAGAATGAGGTAAAACGAGTCCATTACGATGCCGTCTGTTCCATCCAGTAGTCGCTGTTCGGTTGAATCTTTATTCTCTTCCAGATTTCTGAGCTGCGCTTGCAGAGCCAGCAGCTAGAAAGTGAGAACGGCCTCCTCACTGAGAAAAACTCCCAAAACTTTGCTGTGATGGAGAGCCTTCAGCAGCAGCTGGTGGAGCTGATAAAGGAAAAGGCTGATGAGAAAAGCAAGGTGAGAGCCCGGTGGGCCGGGCGTGGTGCTGCGGTGCCTGTAGCGGGTAGTTAATGCTGCCTGTAGCGGGTAGTTAATGCTGCCTGTAGCGGGTAGTTAATGCTGCCTGTTTTGTGTTAGATGGCAGCTTGTGTGTTGGCTCTGGAGGCAGAGTTGACCAAAGCTCTGGAGGACTCTGCACAGCTGGAGGAGAGAAATATCCAGCTGTCACAGCAGCTCTCTGACCTCAGAGAGAAGGTGAGCGGCAGATTAATAATGACATCTTAATGCCACATTTTCCCCGTTTGATTGCTTCAGACTGCGAGATGCTAAATATGCATCTTAGAGGATGATGAAAAGGGAGGTCCTTACCCAATGAAGAAAACATGACTAACATCACTTTCATCCAGATTGTTACAGCTGCATTTTATTCCTTTCCTTTATTCAGATGACTGTTTACCTGTTTCCTTTAACTGGTCTCTTACACAAATGTTACCTCACTGTTTCTGCTCTCTTAAGTGTTTAAATGAAAACCTTTATGTTGCAAATGTAATGTTTTCTGACGCTTTACTGAGTTTCTGCTCTCGATGCTTCGACATGTTCAACCTGCATGTTTCTCTTTTCCAGTCGTATCATTTTGTCTCTAAATCTGAGTCTTTTTTCCCTCCTACTGATGCTTCCCGGTAACATTTAAAAACACGTGTAATTCCCAACTTCAGGTCGGATTCATTACGCCTTTTCTGTTTTTCAGACTGTCAGGATGGACTCGATGGAGAGTCGGCTCAGCCATCTGGTAGAGGAGCGTAAGGAGACTGCAGGCCTTCACAACCAGCTGACTAAATCTCCAGAGAAAGTAAGAGAGCTGGAGCATAACCAGATGAATGAGATCTCATGTGTTGATGTGGGATTTCAAGCACACTGGCAGTCGTTTTATTTAGTTGGTTTCCAGTTTTAATGACTTTTCCACTCCAGGTGAGGACAGTAGATGAAAGTCTCACAGCTGCCAGCTATCAAAGTACTCGACTGAAGTCTGATCTCCGGGTTTTGCAGCAGGAAAGGGATTCCCTGAAGCATGAGGTGGCAGTGCTGCAAAAACAGCTGCAGAATGCCAACGATAAAGTGAGAGCTTATGGCGTTTTGCAGGATTTCTTAGCAACATGCTACAAAAGAAACAGACTGACGTTTTGTTTTGGATTTCAGAACCATATCCTGGAGATGGCCTTGCATTCGAGTGGTCTTCAGAATCAGAGCAAGAAGCTGTACAGGGAGGAGATGTCCCGGCTGATGGGGCAGGAGCAGCAGCTACTCAGGCAGGAAAACGAGCGGCTCCAGGCTGAAGTGCGCTGTATGAAAAGCGAGCTCACGCAGTCCAGAGAAAAGGTTTGCAGACTCCTTCACCAAAGTGGCAAAAAGAAAATCCCCAGTTTATTTAATTATGCTCGTCTCTGATCCGTGTTGTCGCTTTGGGGCTGCAGCTCCGCCAGCTGGATGCCTCCATCCTGTCACAGAACAAGCGCAAACAACCAAGTCCGTCCTCCCTGCTGAAGGCCTTGGAGCAGGAGAACGCCTCTCTGAAACAAAAGCTGGAAGCAAAGCGAGACGTCACCAAGGTATAAACGGCGCTCCTCACACCGAGCATGTTGACTAAGCGATGGCTTTCTAAATTTTTATCTGCTTTCAGGGATACAACGCTGAGCAAAGCCACACACAGCTGGAGAGCCTTCAGCAAGAAAACGAAGCGCTCAAGACACAAATGGCTCGCCTGTCTTCCCAGCTGATGGAGGTACCTCCATGATACGATACTTGTTTTCTGTCGAGCCAAGATGCCACACATGCCAGAGATCTCTGCAGGTTTAGATGCAACCCTTCTCTACCTCTAGCTGCAGAGCTGCATGACCTGCAGATGAGGAAACTCAGCCGTGCATTAGATGCACCTTTTAGGCTTAATTTTTTTACTTGATTCGCTTGTAACTCTTTAAAACATTCATGGAGGAGTCTTTTTCCAGCAGCCGTACAGCTCTACATTTGTTTTTACCGCTTTCAGACATTTCAAGCCCAGCTAGCTGGACTTCTGCCTCCATCACCTCACAGGGTGCCCAGAGGACAACATCGCGGTGAAGATCCAGATAACATGCAGGTAGGAAATAATGTTCCTTTGCTAAATGTGTCGTATTTTATCCGTAAAGACGATCAGTGCAGGAAAAAGGCTCTGCTTCTGGCTGAGCCTGCTTTGCTGCTAAAAGGATGCATTGGTACTCATACATGCTTAACATTTCATCCCTTTTTTTTTCTCATCCTGGTTATTTGTTTTAATGATGAATGAATTGTTCCATAAACTCAGCCTCACAGTGGATCTGGTTATAATGGGATACACTGGGGGCTGCAACTCTGCTCCATCTGCTCCAACCTCTTAATTCAGGTGTTCTTATTAAATATTTTGGTTGCAAAGTTTGGGGAAAATCATCAAATGCTGATAAAATAAAGATCTTCCCAACAAAGAAGGATGTTTTCCAAACACCTGAGTTGAGCTTTTCATAGTGGTGATCCTTTATTTTCCCATTTCCTTTCATGTTTGATTGCTGGGTTTGCCGTTCCTGTCACACATCACTCGTCTGTCCTTTTATTTCACACTTTTACAGTTCATGTGGAGTGTTTGCTGTCGTGTGTGTGTGTGTGTGTGTGTTTGTTGTGTTCAGAGCTGAGTATCTGTTTTAGTTTCCATCCCGGGCCTGAGGTGGTTTCAGTGGTGTGATCATCTGGATGTGCTTATAGTGATTGTTTTTGCTCAGTTTTCTCCTCCTGCACAAACATCCAGCTGTAATCATCTAGTTTATCTCAAATGAAGCAGAAGTTATGATTAAATTTACAGTATTGTGCAAAAGTCATCTCGATATCCTGCAAAGAGCCAGGTTCTTGTGTAATTCTAGTAGTTCTCTGGATTTCTAACTTCCAGAGTCTTTTTTTTCTTTTACTCATTTTCAGTCCTTGTAAACATGATGTTCTGGTAACGTATAAAAGCTGACAGTAAAGACTTTTGCACAGTACGGACTGCTGTTGCATTAAAGCTGCATCAGGAAGTATGAGACCAAGTCCATTTATGTCTATTTAAATGCACAGATTTCAATTTATTCGATCTTCTAAGAATCATCATCTACCATCTGCTTTTAGGAAAAATATTAATAATCAGAATAATTAATGATGTAATAAAAAGCTGCAGGGCTTCTCAAAAGCTTAAAGTGCTTTCCTGATGGAGGTTTCTGTTCAAAATCGGTAGAAAAGTAAAAGACAATCCCCACCCCCATCTTCATTTCATTTTATGCACCATGCTGAAGCCTCCCAGTACAAACCCTTTGTATTGCTTGCAGTGAGGGAAACAGCTACATGGTTTTATGCATTGAGGGTGTGGGGGGGAGAAAAGGGGAAAATGTCTTTATGCTGATGATGAGCTGCAGCTCAAAATGCTTATTGCATTAAATGCATAATGCATTAAATGGACAGCGTGTTTGTATTACAAGCTAAAGACCAACATGACCAACTTTATCTAACTTTACCAAAGATCTATGCATGTAGTATTAACCTTCATTATTTAGTACTTATTAATTTCCATCTGTAAATGACCTAAAGTGCTATTGAAGCATCTGCTGTATCCCTAGCCTGTGTAGGTGTTTAGATTAGAGGAGAGGGTGGCGCTCTGGTGAAGTGTACCTGCCTTTTCTCTCCAGGGGGCGATGCTGGAGCAGCGGGCGGCTCATGCAGACAGCTACCGACGGATCGGGGGATTATAACCTCGGCTTCTCTCACCTGCTCCTCGCTTTAGCTCGGCTTCATATTCTGCTTTTCCTCTGCGATGCATGGAGGGAAAGTCTCATGTGATGCCATGTTTTCTGCATCCTTATAGGAGATTGTAAACCACTGTGATGCTTCATTTAAAAGGCTCAATGTGTGATTGTACGTCTGTGCTGCTAGGTGGCAGTAAAACACAGGGTCGCTTTGTTTTTCTTCCCAAAGGGATTTTAACTGCAACACTGAGACTATGACTTTTATCCGACGTGCTGCAGCGGCTGTATGTATTTTTATTGTGACAAACTGGGAGCTGACATTGTGTGTCTGAATTCTCGGACTGGGCGAATGTGTATTGCACTTGTTTTTATAACTGACAGGGTATGTGTGTGTTCATCCTCAGAGGCTAAACTTTGTGACAGTTTGCCTTATGATGATGGAGGAGCGTTACACCGAAGCGCTTTGTGCTTTCTGAGCCGTGTCTGTCAATCAAACCATCCCGTCGCCTACTCTGATGTGTCTCTTTTAACGCTACGCTCACTTGAAATGTGTTCTGGACCCGTTTGCACAACCAAAGTGAATCATATTTCTCATTTGAGTTAATCTCAGAGAAGGACTTGATCATTTTGCATCAATACTTTTATTTTGTTTTTTATTAGTAAGGTTGGTTTTAATATAATCTTTGTTTTTAGTGGTCTTAGTGAGACACCCCCCCCCCCCCCCATCACGTGTCGAATTTAAAGATTTTTATTTATTTTATCCTGATAGGGTTTATTTTATTTATACATTAAATTATTTTTGTAGAGATATCTGAAATGTATTTACATTTATTTATTTTTATTTATTTATTTAGCATTGTCCTGTCCTGTAGAAATGTAACAGACTCATAAATGCACAAATCAGATAAAATAATAAAGAATGTAGCTCAAATTTAATTCTCTCGTATGTTTTTTCTGATTTCTGTGTAACGTTCATTTGCATCCGCTTGAGGCTGAAGGTTCACTATTTTTATCATGAAGATCCATCTGCATCAGCTTGATATCATTGACTGTCTTCTCACCAGGAGGAAAGGGAGAGGAAGATGAAGATCATGGAGGAGCGCATGAGGGAAATCGAACTGTCGCTGCATAACGTCAAGCTGCTGCTTAAAGAGAAAGTCGCTCAACTAAAAGATCAGGTCAGTACAGCATCATGAAAACAGCAGAATACCTCTGTGAAGGTCTGAGTTTGGGACCAGCACAGAGGATGTGGTGCGTTTACTGACAGTCAGTAGTTACTAAAAGCTTCATTAACATGCTGCACATGCTCTGTTTGTCGCTTGTTGGGACAGGCTCCCTACCCAGCTTATTAGTAGAGTCCCAGCTTTAGTTATGCTTCACATACAGTTTTATTTAATTCCAAGTTTCTCATTTGAACTTAGGAGCAATTAAACACATTTCTGATTTAAAACCCATCGGCATCAAAGTTCTGGCTGGACGTCATGGGTGCAGCTACTACCAACCACCAATCACTGCAATTACAAGCTGATTACACGGCAGCAGAGACGGACAGGCCGTCGGACATCCCAGGCATTTTCCTGATGGGTCAACATAATTTGACCCGCCAATGAAAAGTCCGTATCCACTGATGGATTCGGATAATGCATAGAACTTTCTTTCCTGACTCCCGGCCCACTTGCAGCACAGTGGATGTTTTCCTAACTGGGACCAACCAGGTGCTTTAAACGCCTTCTGGTTCCTTACTGGTGGGTGGAGCTGCAAGCACCGAGGGCAGGACATGAATGAGAGACGGGGGTTTATCACGGCAGGAACTTGATCAGCATCCTGGATGATGATGATGATGATGATGATGGGGGTGGTGGTGTCAGAGGCTGTACTGCTTTCACATCCCTGGGTTTGAGTAGAAACCCAGTAAATCTGAACTGGTTCATTGTGATAAAGCCTGCTCGTTTGTCTCCTTACATTAAGGTAATGTCAGAGTTTCCACTGGGAGAGCAGCTGGTTAACTGGCTGAAACTTCTCCCAGAAAAGAAAAAAAAATCCTCTTAATCATCCAACATTAACAGCGAGTCACCCGCTTGTTTTTTTTTTTTTTGTCTTTTATTGTTTAGGGCTGATGTTCAGCTACTTTTTGGGTTGAAAATACACAGAAATCAAATCTTTAAATGTACATTTTTGTCCATTTAAGCTGTCCTGTCCGGTCCTCTATTCAATATTTACTGATTTAGGATGCTAAATGCAGGAGGTGGTAATTACCAATGGATTGTACAAATTTACCCCTTAAATCAGCTAAAATAATGCCCATATTTTTTTCTTTCTTTGGCTTTTCCAGCTGCACAAGAATGGCAAAGCAGATGTGCTTATTAATGACCTGTATGTGGAGAACGCACAGCTGCTGAAGGCTCTGGACATCACAGAGCAGCGGCAGAAAATAGCAGAGAAGAAGAACTACCTGCTGGAAGAGAAGATCTCTAGCCTGAACAAGATCGTGCGGGATCTAAATCCTTCCCCGCTCCCTTATAACTACAAGTGCCCGTGATGGTCTGTGAAACACGTTGCCAGCACTCGGGTTTAAGTGTCCAAAGCAACAAAATGTTTTATTTTTATTTACTGCAGGGACACTTGTGCAACCAAGCCAGCATAATGCAAGCTGACATGTTTCTATCTTGTGTACATATCCTCTAAAATATGCAGTATTTTATTAGTTTTTACTCCTGGGCCGTTTTGTAAGAACCATGTAGGAGGTCCCACTGTAAAATAGATGCTTTATTTCACATTAACTTATGATTTTTATAAACCTCTTTTCTCTAAGCAGGATCTGTTGGTAGTGAATGTATAACTTGGCACTGTAATGTACTTTTTACACGTGTTTCCATGTTTATTTTTCCTTCAGTCGGGAAGAAAAACTTTAAATTTATTCATACCCACTTAATTGTTTTTTAATTCTGGTTTAATAAAAGCAAATGCATATAATAAAATATACATTTAGTGTTTTAGCAGGTGATTTTTTTTTTTCCCCAAACTGCTTCATTTGTCCAGAACGCCCTTTTGTTCAATCAAAGTTGTATTTAACTCAAGTAAATAGTTTTTTTTTTTTTTAAATACTATCTTTATCAGGATCCAGTTATATAAATGACTTTTATTAAATGTTGCGTTTTCTTTAATGGGTATGAATACATTTGAGGATGACTGGATCTGTTGGACTCTGCAGGTTTACCAGTAACAATCTGATCAATGTTCTTGTTTTTTGGCACTACGTGAAACTGCATAGGCTTCATGTGCTTACGTTGAAATGCTTACACAGAATGAATCATTTAGGGAAACACAAACACTACGGTCTGTTAGGATATGTACAGTTCATCATGAATGTTTTGGGTATAAATGAAGGATCTTGTCTAAATAGGCTACTAAGTGAGCACTATTGTGTAAGCAGGGTAATGTCTGGGTTACAGGTGTAAATAAAAATAAAGGACTATTTGCTGTCATAATAAAATCAGTTTTATATTATATATTCGGACTAACTTAGTAATTTGTTAATATCCTACATTTTAATATTCTGCATTTTGATTTAAAACTGCTTTATTTGTGGATAGTATTTGAGCCAACAAGTACATTTTAATGCAGTTCTTTTTATGATTTTTTGCCTAAATGGACAACAAGGAAGTATAAAAACTAATATATTTAGTTTGATGTGTAAATCTATGCATTTAGAGTCAAAACTCTGGTACAGTATATATATTCCTATGTGTCAGATGTCAACATTAAAAGGACTTGTTCCTAACTGTCCTGCAGAGGGCGAGTTAGCAGGGTAGGATTGTACAGTAACAGTTCCAGTGAGGAGGACCAGCGGTGCGACTGGACCGCTGCAGCTGCACAGTCGCTCCCAGTGGCTCAACTTAGCTGGCTAACTGCTGCTAGCTAACATAAAGCAGAAAATGTTCCGCTCCTTGCTAACTCACCGGGATGGTAGCAGAGTCCGTGGATTGTATCATGACTTCCCAGCTCCGTGTTGTTGATGTTTCCGAGCTTTGAGTTATGCTCTCGCGAAAGAAAAGTAAAAGCGAAGCGTCGAAACCAGCCGAGGTCCACGGGAAATATGTGAAGAAGGAAACGTCGCCGCTCCTCAGAAGTAAGCGCAACAAGTTGTGTCCAAGCTAGCTCTGGTTAGCATAAGTTAGCCCGCTAGTTGGAAGTATCGTTTTAAAATCAAAGACATTAACTTCAAGCAAGTATTTTAAATTGAATATAGGGAAATATTTAACACATAACTGTTGTTCACTAACTTGGTAATCCTAAAACAATATTTTTACACCGTAACAGACTACTAAAATGGTAAATCGACGCTAACTGATATGCTTGTTGTGAAAACTTAATGCTA
Organism: Kiunga ballochi; assembly: GCA_037177335.1. Classification (NCBI taxonomy): domain Eukaryota; kingdom Metazoa; phylum Chordata; class Actinopteri; order Atheriniformes; family Pseudomugilidae; genus Kiunga; species Kiunga ballochi. The sequence continues at coordinate 17,314,831 of JBAMIG010000021.1, forward strand.
ACTTCTTTATTGGTATTAGTTACACACATTTTACCAAATACGATCCGGATCTTTCACTACATTTTCTGCAACCACTCAGTAATTAAAGACCCGGTTTGCTATCTATACTTGGTATAAAGCTGGACTCTAGGCTAATTTAAATAAAGCTTACCTCATTGTTAAATAGACTCGGTATCTTTTAACTGGGATGTAATTCTGTTAAAAGCATCCAGAAAAGTATTGATGAATACACGTTGAGGAGTGTTGTGACTAAAAAACTCAAGGCTTCAGAGACCAGTGTCATCACAAACCTAGTGTCATTTATTTATTTTGTTTTCCTGATATCTAATCTTATAAATAAGCTAAATTTTTAAAACACATTTTATTTAAAAGTAGTTAAAAAGACAGTGTAGTTGGTATTTAGTCTGATTAAATGCATTAGTTGGTTCCAACTTTGTCCCTTATCTGAATCTTTACTGTTATTTTAATAAAGTATTTTTTAAAGTTAAGCTTGATACCATTGTTTGTTTTTGCTTCTGTTTTTCTATGTTGCTGTTTCCATCAGACTGTTGTTAATATGCTTATATTTGACATTATCTTTATAATCGGGGAAACATTACCTTTTTTTTTTATAAAGAAGAAAATAAAACCACTGTTCTATTGTGTTGTTTGGCCTTTTTTTCACCTTTGCTCTCATCTCGCTGACCTTGTTGCAGATCTCATGCCATCATTTATCCGCCATGGCCCCACCATCCCCAGACGAACAGAGGGTCCCCCACCAGAGATGGGGCCCTCTTCCTATGCCGTGGCACCAAGCCGGGAGTCTGTTGTGCCCCGAAACAAGAGCATCTTCCGCACAGCTGTCCAGAGGCCTCCGCATGAGGTGGCACGCAGAGAGAGTCACCGCATGTCGGCACCTCCATACCTGCCTCGCAGTCTGGGAGACCTGTCCCACGAGTACCGTGGCTCATCGCAGTCCTTTCTTACAGATGTGAGTCCCATGTCTGAGAACGGAGACGCTGCCCGGTATTATTATCCATCTGAACCTTATTATGACAACCAGCAGCGCCAGCCCAGGAGACTCCCAGAGCGCTTTCCTGAGGACTATAGATACTATGACCACAATGAACACAACTTCCAAATACTTCCCCACCAGCACACCCCCCCAGCTCCAAGTCGACCCCCCTCAGGTAAACTTGAATGTGTTTACTTCTCCTTTTTTTTAAGGTCCAAGTTTCTCTAAATCATTGTGTTTCTTGACATATTAGTTTATTGACATTTTAATCTGCAGTTTATTTATGCAAATGTTATCAAGGCATTTTTGTAACACAAAGTTCATCTGAGGGTCCTGAGAAAATGTGCAGTGTGATTGAAGTGGGCAGAGCCGGTATATGATTACTGTTTAGAGTATCCTGCAGTGGGTTTTAAACCACGGAGAGGAATCCAATCCACAGCTTTTCATGTACAAAAGCGCACGTTTAGTTCACTTTTCACAAGGGATTACATATTTGCTTTTTGCTGCTTTACATTGTAAACACTAGTGTTTCATAACTGTGTGATTTCCAGTAGATTTAAGAGTTTTACATTTATTTGTCATTTTTTGAGGCTGCTTTTTTTTGTCAACGTGTAGATTTTACACGAGACCTTCCGATCACATTTCTTGGAGTCGTGTTTGGGGTTAAACGTCAACAAGCATTAAAGGCTCTGCATTTTTTAACCTCTCTGTTTGCCAAGTTTTTCTGCCTGCAAACTAGCAATTTACAAAGCGCCCCGAGTCGTTTGTCTTCATTACGAACCGCTCACATACGCTGCTGCATTTTAATGTTTGATCAGAGGATTTTGTTTGGAGCTACCTGAATAAACCAGGAGCATTTTGCACGGATTTATTTTTCCATCTATTGATTTCCATTATTTACACGCATGTATATTTTATTACTGCCTCTGGATATGGTGACAGATTACTCTGAATGAATGTGATGGCTAAGCAGATTCATCTTCAACACCAAACAGCGTTGCATAGCAGCTCATTTTGAGTCGTAACACGCCAACGTTTTACTGATGTGCCTTTTTTTTTTTTTTTTTTTACAAAGAAACTTGTTTATCTAATTGTCAACTGTTTCATTTGCGTGTCTGCTAGCTTAGCAGTTATCAGGAACTATTTATCCGTTTGATCTTCACTCACTTCTCTATAGCGTACATCACTAATAATTATGATGTTTGTGCAGCATTGTTTGTAAATCAGAAGTTCCTCTCCAACCATTATAAGAGAGTTTTCCCAGCAGTGTATTTCTGTCTGTTATGCAAACACGATCAGAATCCGCCGTTTGTGTCCATGTGAACTGCAAACTGTGGTGTTTAAGCAAAGCCAGGAAACTAAAATAGTGCATCCTGAGTCTCTGCTTTTATTTTGTAGGGCACAAATGGAAAAGTATGTACAATGTGTAACATTAATTGATTGTTTTACATTAAATCAGCTGGGTTGGATGCTCTGGAGATGAAAGCGTGTGTAGGAGGGGAGCTGGCAGACCTGAACTGTATTAACCCCTTAATGCCTGAATTAAGAGTAACTGGGCAGACATCTCATTTTTTTAATCTAAGAACTTTATTTGACCCTTTAACTAAATCTGAAAAGACTAGGCTATTTATTTTT
>JBAMIG010000021.1:17318384-17389995 GCA_037177335.1 Kiunga ballochi
GTGTGTGTGTGTGTGTGTGTGTGTGTGTGTGTGTGTGTGTGTGTGTGTGTGTGTGTGTGTGTGTGTGTGCGTGCTTCACCGAGCATAGATATTTGGCTTCCTGTCCAAAAGTAACAACACTCCCACTTCCTACCATTCATCAAACTCCATCCATCAGAGTGAGATGCTCCATCAAAGCGATGAGTTCCTCCACCTTTTAAAGCTTAAATAAACCTTTCTCTATGTGCTGCTTCAGATAATAGCTGTAGATTTGGTTGACCTTTTTAAACACTGTGCATTCCTGTCTTTAAATGACACTTTCCCACACATGCTGTGTTTTTTTATAGGAAATCTCAATATTTTTTTTTTCCCAGAGGCACTTTCAGCTAACAGCTGCTCCGCTGTTTGTTTGCTCAGACATCTCTTCCTCTGCCTCAGTTCCTTTAAAGAAATGTTTGTTTTCCTCAGGCATAGGTCGAATACAGGCCAAGTCACTAGGGAACCTCTCCAGTCTGACAGGAGAGGACCTCCCCCTTCCGGCCGGGTGGACTGTTGACTGGACCATCCGTGGCAGGAAGTACTACATTGACCACAACACCAACACTACCCACTGGAGCCACCCTCTGGAGAGGGAAGGGCTCCCTCCAGGCTGGGAGAAGGTGGAGTCTGCTGAGTTTGGGGTTTACTACGTAGATCACATCAACAAGAGGGCACAATATCGACATCCCTGTGCTCCGAGGTATGCCGCTAATATTTAACCACACTATTTATAACTAAAATATAAAATGACACGAGAATAAAAGTGTCTTTTAATTCCAGTGTTCCTCGCTACGACCAGCCCCCACCACTTCCTCCTCCTGTCACCTATCAGCCACGGGCGCCAGAGAGAAACCAGCCGGTACTTGTACCAGCAAACCCATACCACACAGCTGAGATCCCAGACTGGCTGCAGGTGTACGCCCGCGCACCTGTCAAGTAAGTAAGGTGCTCGTAGCACCTATTATACTCATCATTTTGTTAGCAGCTCTAAGCATTCACCCAAAGAAACAACATTTAAAACAAGAAGATTAGACAGAAAACAAATAGTTTATTTACTCAATTTAGTGTATTTTGTTAAGATAAAGAGACATAAATCACTAATTTCTCCTTAATGGAAAAAAATATGTGTGGATCCCACAGATTTTTGTGTCAGGTTTAGATTTAGGCCCGATCCCATTTCTCATTCTTAATCCTACCCCCTCAAACGGTACTACATGTGGTTGGGCTGAAAAGTCGGCCCTACAAATTGGGACAACCCTTCAACAAACGCATACGTCATCAGTAGCAGAAGTTTTATTAATAACGTTAGCAGAGTAGATGAGAATGGCTCGCTACAGAGCACTGCTAACGTCTACTATGCTAACGCTAACATTACTGAAGCTAGTGACTTTTTTTTCATGTGCATTTTATCAGAAGATTGAGCATTACATATAGAAATAATGTTAAACTATACAAATCAATGGTTGTCATCATTTCAAAACACTTTTCAGTGGAGAAAATACTTATATTTGTGAAACTCTTCTGACTCAGCAGTAGCCATCACGCTGTGAATCGCAAGGTATTCTGTGACCTTTTTGATACCCCTCGGTTTGAAGTGTTCTCCTGAAAAATCTTCGTTTGAAGGGGTTTATAGCCCTACTTTTTGGGACACCCCTACATGTGAATGCGTAAAACGTAGGGGTTTTACCTATTGCTAATTTGATCCTTCACGTGAGGAATAAAATACGCTCACAACTCAGAAAATAATTCTCAGATTCTAATCAATATTGAAACGTAGATATCAATTAGCACGGGTAAGGACGAGCAGCAGGACCCATCGTTATGTGCTGCAGCTTAGCAACTGGTTGCTATGCTTAGCGGGTTTTCTGTCGTCTGTTTTTCTAACAGCATCCATCAACAAACGTAGCTACGTTTTGGTGTCTTCGGAGACGGATGTGAAACTTTAGAGTTTCTCGTCATCCGTCACGTCCTGTAAGGATCCGTCACGTGTCCGACCCGTTAAATGACTGAGCGCCCATCTTTAGTGTCATCACTGGGTCTTAGATTTCACGGTCGTGACAAACTTTAAATATCATCTCTGATTCTCAAACTTTAAACCTCTCCTCAACTCTCCGCCTGTCAGAGCATCCTTTTGAAAATGCAGTCACTCTTTTCCATCTTTCCCATCAGGTACGACCACATCTTAAAATGGGAGCTCTTCCAGTTGGCGGACTTGGACACGTATCAGGGCATGCTGAAGCTGCTCTTCATGAAGGAGCTCGAACACATCGTCAAGTCCTACGAGGCGTACCGGCAGGCGCTGCTGTCAGAGGTGGAGGCCCGCAAACAGCGGCAGCAGTGGTACGCCCAGCAGCCCAACAAGAACTTCATAGGGAACATGTGACTTGTCCGTGCAGCAGGGACATGTCTCTGAGGTTTCCACGGTTTGGGAGCGGCTCTTCCCTTTGAAATCGTGATTGACTCCTAATTACCTCCTTACCAAACACATCTGTGCCTTCGCTTGATCCAAATATACCAGTAAGACAGGACATGCATGGACAGGATGCGAGGAACTTTATGAATGAGTATTAAAAAATGTGCTTGCTTTTACAACCACTGACCTGAGGACTGAAGCGTTTCCTGTTTCTGACACTAAGAAGCGACTGAAAAACCTGCGTAGGATATGTTGTGGGGATGAAAAACCTGAGATTGTGCCTTTTTATTGCAGCCATTATGCAGTTTGTGTCCATAAACATCAGGAAGCAGCAGCTTTTTTTTTTTTTTACCCCTTTCTGCTTTGTAACCATCATAAACTGAACGCATACTCTAACACCACTTTGTATTTCTCTTCTTTTTATGGCATTATGTATACTTTATAAGACAATCCACCAAAACTTTGAGCGATATTTATGCGCTGGTTTGAGCCCAGTTTGGCATTACTGTAACTCTGGAATATTCTTGTGTTAAAACATAAATAAGCTACTGGATCTTTTCTGTTTTGTTTTTTTAAATCCCTTTTAAACACACAATAAGAAACAATGTAACTCCTTATTTCCTTCTGGACCTTTATGAAGCATTCTGATTTGACCTAAACACACATTTTCCGCTGATCCGTCAATATTAGCTGTTAGATATGCAGATGTTTTCCAGATGAAAGATGAGCGACCAGAAGTTATTTTTAGTTAATCTCCTATTTATTGGGATGTGTAAAGAGAAGCTTTACTTCCACACATTACTGTGAGGCTAAGATGGAAATCTTTTCCTTGTAGGACGGTTTGTTTAAGAACCTCTGAGCTTCTGAGTCCTGGATCTGCGCGACGTCTCAAAGACAAAGTGCAGCAAAGAGAAACCTTTAGGTTTAATGCAGAGGATTTTCCTGGATTGTAAGGTTTCTAGAAAGAACAGTTCAACCTGGTTCTGCATTTCTGCCTCTGATTTATGGAGACTTTGCTCGCTTTCAGTGTGTTTTCTGCAGCAGGGTGCTGTAGTCGCACCTGCATGTGAACCCGGGCTGGTCCGGCCTGGAGAGTAGGGTGTACATCACCACTTTAATCACATTATGATAGTTTATCTATTTAATGGATTGATTAGATTTCGGATTCAAACAAAAACAATCACAGATAGGGGGATACAGTTAAAAAAAAAAAAGCATTTTATACTTGAGCGCAGATATTACATTAAGATATTTAAAGTGTTTCTATAAGAAATATCGGCTACTTTACAATAACCTTGTGCGCGGTACATGGGTGATGTATTGATGTATTGATTTAGTTATGTTTGTATTTTAGGTGGGTGTGTGTCAGGTGCGATGTAGCAGGGAAACACCTGCAGCAGTAAGTTACCTGCTTCTGCACCTATGTGGTCACCTTTTGGGCAAAATGTGTCATTTTCAAAGCAAAACGCTTAATATTCCATATTTCCTGGCTTTATAATAAGGGATCAGTTTTATGCAGGATAATTTGGCAGATTATATAATTCTAATAATCAGGATTAGTTTATTTTAATTTATAAACTAATTAAAATTCTTATTTACAAGAAAATTAAACTGTGACACAACACAATGACAACATGGTTTATTGTTCTATAATTTTGTATTGTTAAAATATTTGAAAAGGTTAATAAAATAACTGCACCGCTTAAATCTTCAAATAATGCAGTTTTATTTTAAAAAAAATTCATAAACACTTATATATGTAATAATTAAATAATTATTATTAATAATAGCATTTAATTATTATATAAATAATTAAATGGTGAATTTATTTTCTAATAAAAATACTTAAATAAAAAACAAACAACATGAATAATTTGGTCCATCTTTATTATTTTTCATGACTGTGTGCTGAAACTAAACAGTGGAGGAGCTCGCCGTGACGTTTAACCCAAAGGACGTTGAAGAAGCAATAAATTCTGCTCATTTTTCTCTCTATACATACAAAATTTTCCTCCAGTGTAAACAAAAGGTACTTTACTGACTCAAAATGGACACAAAGCCCAAAACAAAAAACAATTCCCAAAAGAAAAGGGCTTTAAACAGTGAGTGGTGATCTGGATGCAAGTGGTTTGTATGCATGTGCAAGCCGCAGTGATGCTGATTACACGCTGTGGAAGACTCGAGAAGCCGCTCTGCTGCAGTGCTTTCAAATCTTTAACCCTCGAGGTCAAACCTCGCCATAAACCTGGAAAAATGCATTGAAAATAAACCGACTGTTGCTTCGTTTGTGATGCTGACGGCGCAGAAGAAACCCACAGTTACAGAGACGTAATGCAGCCTGCTGAGCCAAAGTACCCAAACACCACACAGCCCTGTCACCATTACTAGCTGTTTTGTTTACAAGTGCAAAGGCGGTTGTTCCTCCGTTGCTATGCAACAGATGATTTAGTTACATGTGTGAAGATGATGAAAGGGATCTGGAATGAAGATCCTGTCCCAAAGCGGGCCTGCGGACACACCCAGCAGCATCTAGCTTTGATTCCTGGTGACCGCAGAACAGCTACATTCCTCGGATTTGCTCGAACATTCAGTTTGGAAAAACAACAATGGCTTCGCCGACCACCTCTGTGTCACGATAGCACCTAAACACACCCTTCTCCAGTCAATCCGAAAGGTCGGACGCATGTTAAAAAGGATCAGAGCGACAAAAACTGACTGAAAAGTGAAGCTCAATACCGACACTTTGGCTGAACTCTGAACTGCTTTAATCTTTCCAGTGCTGTTAAACTGGTGCACTCCCTGATCCAGAACTCCACTTTAAGCACCTCCAAAACCAAGCAAAACAGGCTGTAAACAACTAAAACGTGCATGTAGCCAGGCTGCCGTAGATGTGAAATGACTTTACATGTTATTATGGCACAAAACCACTTTGTCACAACAATTAAAACAATTACTTTTATAAAGTTTACCTGATTTTCGAGCTTAAAGATGACGAACATTAACCATGCTGATGATGCTGCTCTTATTTAAACACACAGTACATATTTTGGCGTTGGCAGATCATACGTAATGTTCTTAATAAAAAACAGCACTAAACTTCAGAGAACAGAACAATCACCACAAATGGGGGATTTCACAGATTCGGCTATACTTTTAGAAAGAGTTGCCAGCAACAGAGGATGGAAAACTTGTTGGATGTGAAATAAAGCTGAGCGAAGGTGGGATAATCAGAGACCTCCTCCAGCAGAGGGCCGAGGCCCGGGGGAATCTGTACACGTGTGCTCGTGGACAAAAAAGTGAAAGACGATGAAACTTTGCATCCGACTCTCGATGGCAGGCATCCACCGAGAAGATGATCTGACATTACCTATGCATGTGGATACACAGTCCGCTATAAGGATTAAAGTAGTGGGCGAGCTGGTGGGTCGCACCAGCTGATAACAGAATGAAAGAGCGCCTGATGGGCGAGGACGTTCCTCCTTTTCTCTGTCCATCCTGGGGAAATCTCTGCTGCGTTCTGACTCTATCCGGTCAGTCCCGCTTCTTGACCCGCTCCTCAGCAGCGTCGTCCACCTGAGGCCCGGGGAAAGCGTGGTGGTACAGGTGCCTGTGATTGGCTGCTACATTATACAGCTTGTGGAAAGCCTGTGGAGGCAAGATGGGAATAAAGATAAGATTCAGTTATTCTGGGAATAAGATAAGTCTAAGTTTATATAGCAGCACACACACACGCAGGTAAGGGCTTAGATAGCAATAATATTAGTAATAATCATCCAGTTTTCCCTATATCTGTTGTGTCTGGTGTAATTATGAGTTATGAACTCCACCTCAGCATATAAGATCTGGTTTAAAAAGACAAAAAATGACTTTTTAAGCTATAAAACTGCAATGCTATGTTATTTTTTTTCTATTTGTTCATGTATGTAACTGTGTAAAACATATCCAGATACAATAAATAATGTAAATATTCCTTTAAAATGTGATAAAGTTTCATAAAACCTTTTGTAAATCAGAGAATGATGCTTGGCTTTTCTGGATGCTCAGACTTACCTCATTTGTACTCCCCTGCAGTAGCATAAAAAAGAAACGAATACAACGTGAGTACATGTTTATCCTGCAGCATTTCATGGTTATCGCATTAAAATGACTTGCTGTCCAGCTTTGGCTGAGCTTTTCTGCGACTAATCTAAAGCAGAGGTGTCCAAAAAGTCGGTCCTGGAGTTGTTTGATGTATCCCTGCTCCGACACACCTGGCTTACATCACAGCAACAGCCAGTTCTGCACTAACTGACTAATGAGGTGTGTTGGAGCAGGGAAACATGAAAAACTGCAGGATTGTGGATCAGAAGCAGGCGCCACTGTTTAAAGCCAGTTGTTGCCACCTAGTGGTTAAAATGCAGTAATGCGCCTACGTTAGAAAGATGCAGCTGGAAGCATTCATCTCTGCTATTATCCTGACGCCCTGAGTTATAAGTTGTGAGTGTGTTGCTTCTCTTAGATTTACCTGGTCCCACAGCGCACCTGCCACCTGGTCGATAACAGCGCCAAGTTCTCTGTATTCCCCAGAGTACCGGATGTAGGCCCAGGTGCAGAGAGTGATCAGAGCCAGACCCAGGATCATGTTGCACAAGCTGGCAATGATGTCCACCCCAACAAAGCCCGTGATCCCCGCAGCCACGTACATGACAAAGATGACCACGAACAGCGTGGCCGGCGTGCGGGCGGCGTGGAAAATGTTCTTGGAGTCATTGTGCTTGATATACTGGACAAACACCTCGTCGATCTCTCCCTCCAGCTGCTGCAGGTAGCGGCGGCTGAACTCCTCGCCGCCCATCTTCTTCACGCCGCGGAAGAGCTGCAGGGCCTCCTCTCTGATGAGGCCGTGTCGCGCCTGCAGCTCGCTGGGGGCCAGGAAGGGCCGATCGCCTCCACAGACCTGCAAACAGAAAAACACCGTGTAGACAGAGTGGACAGTGTTGGGTTAACAGAGAAAGTCTCTGATTTACTACCAACCTCCTCCATCTTTTTGTTGTACAAGTCCTTTGCAGCTGCAACGGCTGCTAGGTTATTGGCCTCTGCTGTAGCCTGGGTGGAAGCACAGGGTTTTCTCCTTTAAGTAAAAGATACACAAACCAATAAACCAGCAACAAACATGGCTACAAAACATACCTGCAGCATTGACTTTGGATGCGGCAGCTCTTCACCTTGATAAATTTTAATGTAGGCCTGAAACACAAGACAGTTGAGTATATAAACATGGTGTCAGTGCAGAAACGTGGCTTTAAACAGTTCTCACAGCTCCTGTAACATCAGTGATGTCTGCTAAGCATGATAATGGCCTTCGCTCTGACCTTGAAGTACTCCAGCAGGCCTCTGCAGGTGATTTTGCTTCCGTTAATCTCCTTCACGTCGATGTTTTGAGGACTGAGGAGCCAGGGAACCAGAGTCTTTAGGTTGTTTATGAACTCACCATCAATTTCTAGACGAGAAGGAGAAAAATTAAAGAGTCATTTCATGCATGAAACTAATACAGGCAGTATTAGTGTTAAGAACAGGGACTCAGGATTAATATATTACTCACACATATCTGACTCATTATGTTAAACTCGTGTTTTAGAGTCTCCCTTTTCTCTGCGGTCCATCTCAGTCAGACAGACACCCCTCATGCTCAGAAACATCGAGTGCACTCAAAAAAAGATGGACCGGCCCAAAAAGGTTGAATGTATATTTAATCAGTAGCATGGTTTCACACCGGTACAGGACAAGGAAGAGTACTAATATAATCATATATCCTCTGTATTTTCATTCCTCAGTATTTATACAGTTATGACTTAGATTTTATGACCCATCTTTCCACTGGCTGTTTTTAACCGGACCACCCATTCACCATCCAATCACAAGTTTATCATGCACACAGTAAATTCATCAGGAAGTTACATCAGTTCCTGGAAGTCAAAATATGGGCATCTAGAATTGACCCGTAGTCGGATATTAACTGTGGTCAGCAGATGTGAAACTAGGACATGTCAGGATGGCATTTAGAGAGACCTAAGGACTTTTAATCTAGCCAATGTGACTTTATGTGAGTTTATACCAGTATTTATGGGTTCATGATACACAATGATGCTGATCACAGCTATGTCAAGGTGTTCTGGAAGGTTTTATCTTTATAAAGGGGAAAATTCTCTGCTGACCAGTATTGGAAGACAGATTCTCTCTTCACAAGCTTCGTTCAATGACGGTCTTTTCTCTCCGTAAATCTCAAGGTGTAGCAAACAGCTAACGATGACCGGCCTGTGAAACCCGTATACAGTACATCTGACTGAAAATGAGGAATCCTAGATTAAAATTAACTTGATGCTCCTTTAGAGAAGCATCGGTCACTATATGATCCATCTGAAGGGCAGAGTGTGTAGCAAGGTTCAAATTAAAAGGGTTAACTTCCATGCTGGATGCAGATGGTGACAAATTAACAAGCTTAATTAACTTACTAACCAAAAACTGAGACACGATTTAAGAGGAAATCCAACAAAGTCCAAATAACACGAGACAAACAAAAGAAGAGCTGCTATTGCGATAAAAAGTCAGACAAAACAAGCAGAAACCGTTGCAGAGTAAAACAGCTTGCAGCGTTAGCTAAAATACAAAGCACACACAAAACACACACACACACACACACACGAGAAGATACCTTTAATTCTTCCATCAAAGTGTGGGTTGGTGGCCACTTTGAGGCCAGGGTGAGGCATCAGGAAGCAGGAGATGTTGGTGAAGCAGGAGTGGATGTGTTTCCGCACATTTTGCAGCTCTTCGTGTTGGTTCTCTGAGATCTGCATCACACACACACACAGACACAAACACACACAGGCATGTGTGTCAGCTTTTTACCTTGATCCAGTTCTCTCCCTCAGCTGCAGAGGGAACACATGTGGCAGCCATTCAACCTCAGGAACATCTGCAAACACTGACCTTCAGCCTCTTCTCCAGGAACTTCATGCCTCCTTCTTGTCCGTAGGGAAACTCGTAGGGAAAACTCCAGTCTCGAACCAGGAATATCATGGACTCGAAGAGAAAAACAAACAGGGATTTTCTTCCACGCTGATGTCTACTCCATCACAAAACAAACCCTGACATGTCTAACAACTTAACCCAACAGACCACTGAGATCAGTCAGCATGGGATTGAGATCCAGAGAGGGAATATCATCCTGTACCTGGAATGGTTTGAGGAAAGTCTCCTCCATCGCTAGTCTGCCATACTCGGTAAAAAGCTGCAAAGAAGACGACAAAAATCAGCAAAATGATGGATTCACTAAAGAACTAACCAGATAACATGCAGATCAATGTGCTGTTTAAACTGCAGACTAACAAGCTGCTTGATAGGAAGCATGGCTTAAGCAGGATGTGTTTCGGACCTGCTGTGGAGGACGAATAATATCTGCATAATCCTGTTTCTGTTATGAGCTAAACTAAACATCCTGCTTTCAACGTCTTTCTTTACCTGTAAGTGCTGAAGGTCGTCCTCCTGTACATTCTGTGAGATATTGTAAACCTGAAAGAGTTCATTCGTGTTTTTACCATCAGCTGTTTAAACATTTGGGTTTGTATTTTGCGTGGGCACATGAGGCACAACTAGAGGAAGCAGTGATGATGCAGACGAGTCGAGGCGTTTCTACCTGCATGGAGCTTATCATGGTGCTCAGGGCAAACACGGTGGCTGAATCCCTCAGCGTTGACTGGCTGTCAAACGTGCCTTGTGTGTCCATTAGCAACACAGCGACCTGCGTAAGACAGATGGAGACGCTGACCTGTGCGGCGGGACTCAATCTGTTGGATTGAGTTCATCCTGCATATTTGCTGGAACTCAACATTATTATGGAGAGAGAAAGTCACCTTTCGTCCATCTGGTTTGTCCACCAGAAAGACTTCGCTCCAGATCTGGATCCCAGTCGTCTCCCTCTCTGAGCCCCCCCTCCAGGAGAAGCCGGTCAGAGGCTCATCTGCATCTCCGAGCCACTTGTCAGATGCCTGAACATCAACATTTAACAGATACCTTAGTCTCTCTGGCTATCCTGCCGGTCCTGGGTTGTATCAGAAGTGGCTGTATTGGACCATGTAGAACAGGGATCTTCAAATAGCTCTAATCTCTATGAACATATTACATGTTGTAATGATCCAGATTAGGGTTGTGAGGTCTTTTCTAAAGCAGGAGGACATTATTCACATCCAGGAAGCAGCTTACACTTCTCCCAGGAGTGGACCTCCAAGCAAGGTCTGAGTCCAGTCCTCAGTAACAATGACCGCATCTCAAAACACTAGTGGGGGTGTAATGATCTAGCTTGCTCCACAGCACCTGGACACCTTGCAGTCAACCATGGCCTTTTGTGTATTTTTGCATGAAAAGAAAAGGATAAAGCTGTTGCACGCAAAAAATCAGGCATTAAATGTTGAGATGGGAGTCCTAAAGGTCCCACAAAGCACTCAGCCCTGCAGGTTTTCATTGTATTCCTGCACCAACAGACTCAAACTGAGTCGTGCTGATCGTCATTGGCTGTTGGATCAGCTGTATCGGAGCAGGGAGACACTGAAAACCTGTTGCGGCCCTCATGGGTTGCAGCTGAAAAGCTAATATGTTTATTCTCTTAGAATGAGCCGTTTGTATCTACCAGCAGTGAGTCCACATGCAGGAGCAGCTGCCATGTTTGTGCCACCATTCTTCCTACGGTGTCTCTGAATGGACAAACAACTCTGTGCGTAAAGGGAGAGCCCTCTGAGCTTTAAAACTTTCTTTTGATTGGTGCAAAAGACATAGGGAGCACTATTTTGGATTAAAGAAACAAAAAGGAGAGCACAGATATGTATATTTTTTAAACAGTAATTTGTACTGCTTTGGTAATTTCTACTGGCTATTCATATCCATGTTTCTTTAAAAAAAAAATCAATGCCGTGCTCATCTTTAGCATTAGATGCTAATAGTTCTTACACACAGCAGCTTTAAGAATGATATTTAATATATAAATACCTGCAGATCAAAAAGATAATGTGAAAAATTAATCTACCGTGATGCTACTGTTTGAATAGCCGTATGCAAACATGAATATGTCTAATCATTTCTGTTCATTGTGCTTTTGCAAGATGCTGAATCATGAAGCGTACCTGAGATGCACGGTTTTAGAACATAAAAGGGGGGCCTCACTTTCACTTTGTTTCAGTAACTTTGCTGGCGGATGGATGCACAGACTTACATGGTTGTACATGTAGCGCAGCATGAAGTCCATCAGGAAGGACTTTCCCTTGCGGAAAGCACCTGCTACAGAGATGGCCACCACTTCCCGGTCTCTGACCTCCTCAGCTAGCAGGATGCGGCTCAATGCCGCCTCGTCAAGCTCAAAAGTGTGGTCGTCTTTGACCAGCAGCACCTGGATAGGCCGGGCTCGTCCGTCCGGCTCCTCTTCCTCCGAGCTCCAGTCATAGACATTCTTATCACTGAGGGACCCTGGACGATGCGCCACACAAGGAATTGATTATTTTAAAAAATGCAAGCACAGAATACTCGACAGAAACTGAAAGCAACCCAAACTTCAATGTATTAACTGCAGAAGTAGGAGAGATGGATCCATCTTTACGCTTAGATCAATAGCAATGCCTGTCATCTTGTTAGTAATGATGGGAAATCACACCACTTAACTCATCCCTGTTGGTATCAGATGAGCATCCACACAGTGACTCAGTGTGTTTCAGATCTTTGCTGTTGTGTAGCTTGAGCTGCATGGCTTTCCCCGATGCAAAGATATAATGCGTTTCAGCTCTCGAACATATCCTCACTCAGCTCTAAGTGGCTGTGTTGATCTGTATTTCCAGGACTGACTGTTGCTCTTGTGAAGCAAATGCAACAGCTTAAGGAGTAATAAGTAAACTTAAGGGCGTGCCGAATGACAAATACAGGATGCACAATGAATGATTAAATGTACAGTGAATAATTAAAGGAGAAATCATCAATGGGTTCCTTTCTATCCCTAAAGAGGACTGTCAATTTCTTTCCTCTCTTTTGCAAAGGCCTCACCCTGGGCCTGACTGGTTAACCTGATCGTGTTACTGCTGCTGTCCTTAAACACCACAAGATGCTTGGAGCTACTAAAGTGGGTCAGATCAGATAAACTATCTAATGACAAAAAGCAGCTTGTCGTCCCTTTCCCTTCACTTCTTACACAATAATTCAGCTATTTTCCACTCCTTTGTAGGCCAAAATGTCAAGATGGACCACAGTCGTACCAGTAAGGAACAGAAAGCTGGTTTTTTTTCCATGATTATGATCTTGAGGTGATAATAGCAGTCATTATTTGTGAGGATATTATGTTATGTGGGTGATAACAGGATAACACTGATGCAATATTGCATAATTTCAAGCCAAAGGCACCATGAAGCATTCACAGAAAGCTCAGATTATCAAACACTTCAAAATCAGGGGGAAATTTCCAGGCTTTTTAAACATAGCATTTTTTAGTATGAAATCATCGTTAGGTATTACATGGCAAGACATAGTAAAAAAAAATAATAATAAGGATGTTTGCTTGTGCCTGCAATACTGTGTTTCTCCTTATCAATAGCGTAAAATATCCCAGCTTACAAATAACCACACGCTGATTAGAACCATATCTATGAGAAAACAAGACTTAAATTATGAGAGTAACATCAGTATTTAAGTGGCGGGATGATTACACCCTATGCTCGACGATTGAGGAAAAAAATATACGTGCGTCAGTGGAAGCGAGATATGAAATGTACGTACACTCACCCCAGCTGTCTCTTTCTGGACGGTGCTTCGCCATAATACTGTCCTTTAATCCCTCTATTTGTACGTGGATGAGCCACAATAGTCGGTAGTCATGAGTGTTAGGAGCTGGGAGGATGCCCTGTGTCTGCCACACCGATGCTCCAATGGCAGAAGGATGATGGTGCTTTTATTCCCAGTGTGAGGTGGTGATCATTTCCGTCGCTAGAGGGCGATGTTGCTTTGTTGTTCTAAATTGTTAAAGCGCGGCATCAGTTTAAAGAGGCTGAATTATTCATGCTCCGGATGTTTTAAAAGTTATCTTAAAAAATACGTGTAACTGCTGACTATTTGCGTGCAACTGCGACCACTCCAGTTTACTTACGACCGCCATGAAAATAATTTACGTGCAATTTAATCTTCTGTCGATAGGTGGCGGTACGTACACGTAATTTGAACTCTTTGCTGCTTTCATGAACATTACGTTAAAATGTATATTTTACTCGAATCAACATGAAAGACTATATTTTAGGTTATATTTTTATAATATAATAACTCAACAACACAATACAGTATAAAAAATACTCCAGTAAATGTAATTTATTCCATATTTATATTTTTTTCCAGCTAGAGGATTAAACATTTTAACAATGACGAGCTCCATGAAACGCCAGATGTTCCGATACACACTTGAACGCAATACTCCCGAGTCTTACAGTGACGAAACCAGAGATTAGAGCAGCTCACAGTTGCTTTTTATGGGAGCCTCGTCTTTAAAGAAATTCAAGATTAATCAATAGTACATCTAGTTTAGCTTCCAAATCCAAAGTATGAATCTGACGCTTCTCTAAAGCTGTCAAAAGAAGGAAATGACATGTCATGGGCAAAAACTTAATCCTGGGATCTCCTCGCGGTTTGAAGTGGACTGCTACGTCTGTAGAGCGAGCAGCAGCCCTCTGAAGTTTACTACTGTTTCCTCGATAACAAAGAAGCACCGTTTTCCTTTTTGTGCCATTATTCGACGCCAACGCACAGCTAAAGCCTCGGAGACCATTTAAAATGCAAAACGTGCATATTCGCCATGTTTGTATTGTGGAAGGTAAGCAGAGTTGAAGTTGGAGCCAGACGCGGGGATAAGTTCTCATTTGCCTGTTAGCTAGCATTAGCCAACTTGCCCTGACGTTAAGCCTCTGCTTGGCTATGGCTAGTTTCTGGAATGACCAGCGTTCATGCTAAGGTCTCAGTAGTTAGTGGCATTTACTTGACGATGCCTTCAAGCAAGTCAAAAGTAACCTTATAATACCTAAAAATAACTTGAATACTAAAGTTTTAGTGAGAGATCACAGCGTAAAAAGCTAAAAACACATCTGAAATGAAAAATGGTCTTGACGAGATTCATGTAACCAAATCTTTGTCTTTGTCAACTTTCTCTGCATCAGGACATGGGGCTTGGAGAGGGGCCCTTTAATTACCATTGATCGGTTATTATTCCAGACACCTACGTGATCAACCCCCCCACGCCACGTTTCAATCAAGAAAAATCAATGTAAAGGATTCATCAGGTTCAAGCAATCATGGATATTTTCCCCAGACCAAGCGGTGAAATTCAGAGAAAGAACCCCCAGCATGACTTTGAGCTCATCCAGAGGGTGGGAAGTGGCACATATGGAGACGTATACAAGGTACAGTGATGCTGGTTGTTCCCACAGTGTGTGTAGCTGGGTGCAGCATGACCAATCAGCCATGAAACCCATGTTTGGTTTGTAAGTCATGCTAACATGTTGCAACCATATTTAGCAGTAATGGCTTCACATTTCTGCATCTATAGTTTTAGAAATATCTTTTAATAAGTGTGCAAACAAGTACTTTTATCCTAGTGTGTGGATAGTCTCAGACCAGGTAGGAACTCTGAATAAAAGTGCTTTAACATTTTAGATTTTCTAGCCTTTTTTTGTTTATAAACCATTAAAACAAAAAGTTAAATAAAAGTATTTTTTCTATGTTGTAGACCTCTAATACACTTTACCAAAACAGTGAAAGCAGAATTGAGTAAAGCTTATTATCCTGACTGTGTACAAGCACTTTTTTATGCAGCAGGATTATTATTGATTATCCTGTTATTTGAATTTTTATAGCAGATTATCACTGATTTGCATGCAGCTGAGCCACTGAAACCACTCATTTTATTTAGTAAAAATGTAAAGTTGCTTTTCCAAACTAGATTCAGTTCACTGTAGGTCTTGAAGTGCTTTACGTCAGTGCAGTCATGAGAATCGATTGTATTTTGCATGTGAAACTAGGTATACACAACACTTCCTTACATGATATTTATGAGGAAAACAGCCCTGCTTTGCTCTTTACCCACATCATTTTAGTTTTGGTAGGTGTTCCTTCAACACAATCATGCCATCAGCTTTCAGGGACATACAGTGATTAAAATACTGTAATGTGCCGAGCGCTGGGTTTAATTGCATGTTTTAGAGTCCTTCAGATTCACAGTTTTATTAGACTTTATTTATTATTTCAAGTTTATTATTATTTAAGTGAGATGAGGTGTATAGATTATGTAAGTGTGACTGTTATGATTGTAATGATTAAGAAGCAGACAAGCTCTGGAGATTTTTTTTTTACATTTTATTTTTAAAGGAAGTACAGCTGAAGTCATATTTGATAGATCCCCAATACTGGCATTAAGATTGGGGGTGTTTAAGGGTGGGAATCCTGGTCTTTGAGGGCTGAAATCCTGCCAATTATCCTTGTATTCCTGCTCCAGCACACCTGATTCCAATCATATGGCCCCAACAGCTTATCAAGATCTGCACAGGGATTCATTCATTTGAATGTGGTGTGTTGGAGCAGGGAAAAATGGCAAACTTTCAGGATGGGGGTCAATGTTTCCCCACCTCTGGTAAATGTAAGATGAAATTTTTGCTTCTGCTTCAGTGTGAGGATTTGCTCATCTTCTATGATACCCGACTGTAAGCTAAAAAAGCTTTTAAACCATTTGTCGACATGAAAAGCGGCGTAAAAAATATTTACCTCACATCTGAGTTCACTATTTAGTCACAAACATTGAAACCTGTTCAGTGGCAAGTCTAAATTGGTTGCACTTGTTTTCCTGCGGGCTGCATGCAGGTCAACCCCCACATATCCTCACGGTGTGTCTGTACTGAGGTGCAGTTCACTGAAAAACTTTAACTAATAGATCAGACTTGATAGTTCAGCTGGTCTGTTATGGTCTCTCCTCTGGCCAGCCCCCACCCCCAGTCAGGCTACTGGTGGAATGCTGCGCCTGGTATTCTCCCAGAGCTCACAGGCGGAGGGCTGCAGTGGGCTGAAATATGATCCAGCCTCTGTCTAAACACGCGCTTCGCTAAGGGTGTGTTCGGCGCTGCGTTGATAGCGGAAGCAGCTCGAATAGGGAAAAGCTCTCACTTGCTCCTGCCGTGCACACATTGTTTTGATTGGCAGCTTTTCCTCTCATGAATTGTTTACAACCTTTTCCAATAAAGTATACAAAGTGTGCAACCAAAAATAAGTACTCATTTTGACTTTAGTGCAGATTTAGCAGAAAGTTATTATAGGTGCATGTTTACCAGTTTGGACATGTGGGAAATGGATTTTATTGTAGTTACTTAGTTCAGTTGTAAGGTGCAACATTATTTTCATCTGATTTTGCTTTAATGTTGGATTTAATCAAATGAAATAGACATTTTGATAACACTTAAATATACCTAATGCGTCACATAAAAGTGAGATTGATTAAGCATATTGATATAAAACCTTCACCATCTTCATACAAATCTGACCATTTCTCCCAGCTTTTGTTTCACATGCACACGTTTTAGGTGTTTACCCACAATTCCTGTTAAATCAGAAGAGCTGACATGAATATAAACCACATTAAGTGTCTCAAAAGTATCAGTAGCCTTATCAATGATCAGGGGGTTTTGATTGGATTTTGGTTTTGATCATTTATCATTATTAATATTCCAGTCAAGTGTTATTCTTTGTGTATGTGAGACAATTCAGTGAGGTTTCACAGGCAAAAGCGTTATCATACAAGGTATTAAACGCTTGTTACAGTTACATGTTTGTGTCAGATCCTGTAAGACAGGAGTCCAGTCCTCCAGATCTACCATCCTGCTGCTTTTAGATGCATCTCTTCTCTAACACATGTAAATTCTGCGTGTCATGCAGCTCTGCAGAGGCCTGCTAACAAGCCGTGATTCAGCTGTGTTGGACAAGGGTTGCATCTAAACGTTGCAAGATAGCAGATCTTGAGGACCGAACTTGAGCAGCCCTGCTATAAAATTTGCTACCTGCTGAATCACAAATATAATCTGTCAATTTACAACTTCTCCTTTTCTTGCTTCACTTCTCAAGTCGGTTAAAGCTACTTCAGGAAGTGTAAAGGTTGTAGGCAAGTACTCAGTTTTTGCATTTACACACTTTTTAAAGCAGACCTGTCACAAACTGTCATAATTAAGAATAAATATTTGAGAGATCCTGTAGCATTGCAGGCGCCCCACCATATAACACAAACATTAAGGGATTATTACTTTATGTGCCAGTAGGGAGCATTTATGTGTGTGCTTTCCCAGCTGTGTTGAAAGTTGGTCACACTGGAGGGGTTTGTGGTTTACGGCTGATTTAGCTGCTTGTCCCATCTCCTCACTCCCATGGATTAGGAAGCATCCAGTCTTGACCTGGATTTAGAAGACAGTGCGGCTGACTATGACAGAAATTGGACTCACGATAGACACTTGTTTTATTTTCCATTACATTCTGTACAAAGTTATATTTAAAGATGTAAATATCCACATGGTAATTCAAGAAGGGGAAATAAACAACAACAAAAACCGAAACCATTCATGACTAAACCCCAAGGCATCAAAAGGTTTACTAAGTCATGGTTACGCCTGTTTAGGACTAACACCGTGTTTCTGACTGATAAATGAAAGGAATCCACATTGAATTGGGTCTGTGTGGAGACATAGCGTGAGGAAACCAGTTGTTGAGGCATTGCTTGAGAATTTGTGCTTCCCATGTTGGCCAATCAGGTTGCGCTTTAACTGTGAATCAGTCATGGGTTAAATTATAGCTCTGTCTTGTTTTGCTCATTTGCTATTGACCATGTATAAAATGGCGAGGTAAAATAAAAATGTCCGTTTCTACTCTGAAATACAACATTTAAAGGTTTACTGCAGAGTTGTCTGAATTGCTTATCAAAGCAAACATTTGGTCTGTAATCTCCTCCTTCAGCTCACCCAGTTAGGGGTCACCACAGCAGATTATCTCTCACTAAAAATACAAAATATTTATCAGAGGAGTCTGCCTGTCAAGGCAGCGACGTGAAATATGTCAAAACGCTTAACAGCCTCTTGTAATGTTCATATGATCATATATTTTATATACTATCAACAGTATTTGATATTATTTATACATATATATATATATATATAATAAATAATAATATATATTTTGCAGTAGTTGTAGCTTTCACTATCATGTCTTTCAGGCTCGAAACATTCAGACGGGAGAACTTGCTGCAGTGAAGATCATCAAGCTGGAACCCGGTAAGAACAATATCCTCTCATTATTTCCTGAAAACATAGAGAACATCAAAATGCTCTAAACATCCTGAATATTTAACATATAAATGCTAAATCCTTAGTTTAGGGCTGTATATTTGTATTTGTGACATTTCAGTAAGAGCCTGTGTTCTGCATGCTAGAACGCATCACAGTCTGACTTCCTCCCGATGAAGACGTGTCTGGCTGTGGGGTGTGTGCTGGAAATGACCTACTGACAGAGTTAGTGGGATCCAGATTAGTGGATTAGGAAAAGCGCTTTGGTACCACCAGCTAACAGACAGAGCTCATCTGATTACCAGTGAAGGAAGAGACTCACTTGCATTTGTTTTCTCTTTCATTCATCATGCTACTGGCTGTACTGGTGTTGATGTGACACCAGTTTATATTGAGATGATCAAGAGGAAATATGTTTCCCTTCTCATCTGGCCAGCTTTACCTTAGACACAATCTCAGCACAATCTGTGCTGTCTCACTCTGGTTTTCATAACTCTGACCAAAGCCATCCAGCTGCTGGATAACGTTTCCTTGTATTTTTGCAAGAGGCATTCCTTTCTGTGCTAAAGGTAAACACCTTTGGGTGGACCCTGCAAAAAAAAAAAAAAAACCGGTTGGACCAGGATGAGTGATCTTGTTTGAAGAAAGTGAGAGAGACGTTGAGTATTTCAGTGCAGTGGGGCTTTGTCAAACTAATGAAAATGGTCTTAGTCTACAGAGCATTTTATTAGGTCCCACATATCTGATTTATGAATGTAGGAACAGAGTCATAATTTAGCACCTAATGTGTTTATTTAAAAAATAAAATTTATTTTTTTTATACTATCTAAGAAAGTTTGTGATCAAATGAATGCCATCTTAGTGTGTTGAAGCACTTTCATGTTACTGATAGCGTTGAGATAAACAGTTTAAGCTTAAATCAGGATAAACATTTGTCTCATTAGTCTCATATACTGCTCTTCATATTTAGAGCCTCCTTTAGCTGTTCCTGTAAGAAATCCCATTTTCCCTAAACCATCATAGTGGTTAAAATTAGTCTCTGTTAGTCACCGGTCCATGAGCGGGAACGCTCAAAATAAGATTTCTGATCTCATCTAGTGCAGCCACAGTGTGTTTTCAGTGGATTTTAAATCATTCAGAGTTATATAACCTGAAGTCTTCTTGGTGTGTTATTAAGACTTAACACTGCAACATAAATTGTAATGTGAGTCGAAGAGCAAGAATGTGTGTATTCAGAGCAGAGGGAAGCGTTCAGCTGGAGAGGAAGTGGCTTCAGTCTCCAGCCTCAGCTCACCCAGAGCACAAAACTGTGACTTTTTCCCCCTTTAGACGAAGTGCTGTTGCTCAAGCGTTTGCGGTTCTTTGCAGTCTGTCATTAGATGCATCCCAAAACGTGTCTGGTTATCAGAACCTTCTGCATTTGTAACGCGTGTTTATGTAATAATGACTTTATAGACCAAACCTACTCGGTGTAAGAGCATCTCTTATTTTCTACTCGTCTCCATAAAGATATTTAGTCCCTGATAACCAAACAAAAACCTTTCAGCACAATCTGCTCAAGCCTTTACTGATGATGTTGATCACCTGATATTAAATTGTGACCATGTAAACATAAAGATTCTCTGTACATAAAGAAAATCAACTCTAACATTAAAATGTATTATTAGATACCTTATCTACTGGTTAATGACCAGTTACCTCATTTACAACCAGTCAACCATGATCTGGTTGCAGATGCAAACTGGAGCAGATTATCAAACCAGCATCATCTTCACTTTGTCAGCAGCTGTGAATGGTTGCTGTGGGAGGTCACATGACTCTGACATCATCAGCTATAGACACACAAGATGTCCCACGTAGTTGTTGATGCACAATCACAACAAATGTGATGAATAGATTTCATAGAATGAAACAAATGATTAAGTTAGTGAGGTTTCAACTAAATTAATAGATGTTTTACCATGTTGATTATAATCTTTGTGACATGAACCGATGTTTTTTTTTATTTATGGAAGCTGCCAAATCAAATGTACAACATTTAAATTTATTAGGTCACCTATTATGAAAACACGGAAACATGAATAACTTCATAATATATCAAAAAGTTGTTTCAGATAAATCATTTACATTTTTTTTTTTAAATATCCAGTTGGAATAACTAAAGTGTCCTTATTGACAAATAGTTATTAAATATGTGAATATTTTTGAAAGACTACGTTCAGCTCAGATAACAGCTTGCATTCTTGCTGCATTGTTTTTATGTATTTTTGCAAGCCGCTCTCTTTTTGTTATTGAGTTCCTCATAGTTTCCAGCAGAGACTTTCTTTGAATGAGACTTTGATGTGATCAATGTTTGACTTCACTAAATCCCAGATCTGTTCAGTGGGAGTCACTAAGCCAAAGCCCTGATTTAAACCCCAAAAACCTTAAATGAATGTTTTGGGTTAACCATTATAGAAACATAAAAGGAAATAAAAATCCTGTTAAACTATTGCTGAAGTGACAAACACCTTATACTGGGTGGGGGTTTAATAAATGTAAGCACTGTATATTACTTATAAATATATTTCAGACATTCATGTCATGATTAAAGTCAAAGTCAAACACTATAAAATGATTTTTTACGTCTGAGTTTATAGAATCGAACCTATCTTCAGTGATATCAAACCTCTTCATGTCTCAAATAAGAGATGCATCAAAAAGAATTGTATGGAGCGTAAAAAGAGTAAGAATAATAAATCGTAATATTTGCTGTTAATACGTTTTTCTTAACTATTTCATTAGTTTTATGACATGATGAGTTTTACTCCAAAGCAGATGGAAATATTTTGGTAGTGTTGGATTCAACCAGACTTAAATTCAGGCCCTCATGTGTAAACACTTCCAGACAGGCTTCTGTGCAGCAGCTGCCTCGCTGGATACACACCGTTTATGCTTCATAGTCTTTGTGCTCCAGGAGGCATCACTTGAATTGAGAGGAATGTGAGCTGCTTGGTACAGTCTCTGCAGCTGTGGGAAAATAAGAAATGTTTACTGGTTCTGAAATTCACCACTATGTTTGGTTTTTGCAGTGTGTGCTCACTGACTGAGCTTAACCTGGACTGGTATCTGTCACGACAGCATGTTAATAGATTGCTAAAGTAGTGGCCTGGTAGATCTTAACCTCTCGTTAATGTTTTCCAGGACTGTGTGTCCGCACAATTGGGAGCAGCTGGGCTTACATACTTTTGTCTTTTTACTTCCTACTGGTCGGATGTGTTGGAGTACATTGCTGAACTGGATAGCAGCCCTGGAAATTGGCCTATACCACTAAAAACTTTAAAAGTACATGATGTTCCATATAATGCCCGGGGGTGTTTTGTCATCTGCTGTAGACACAGTATGGAGCCAGATATAAGGGCTTTATCATTTCTTTTTTTGGTTCTTTTAAAGAAAAACAATTAAATCAAAAAGCCTGAATTAGCTTGATGTCCCAGACTGTAATATATTCTCATTTTTAAATGAAGAAAAGTAACATTTTGATTTCTCTCTTTTTCCAGGGGATGATTTTTCCATCATACAGCAGGAAATCTTCATGGTGAAGGAATGTATGCACCAGAATATTGTGGCCTACTTTGGGAGTTACCTCTGGTAAGAGCCAGGCCAAAATCCTCCACTGTTGTCAGTTTGCAATCAGGTTGCTCTTAACTAGTCTAAAGTACAACATTTTTAGCATTAAAATGCAACTTGCAGCATGAATTAACAAGCTGCTATTCCCCAGAACTCACACATCGTGTTAAATTGCTTTGTCACACGTGTGTGAAATGACTCAACCCTTCATGTGGGCCAGGCTGGGGTTGACTTGCTGCTTCTGTGCCAGGATGCTGCTCTTTTCATAGAGGAAGCAGATTTGGTTAGCCCACATCTGGCTAAGACGTCCAGCAGGTTTAACAGGAATATAAGGCTCTGAACATTTTTATATGACTCTTTGTGTAGCGAGATGCATGCAGGCTCAGCGGGCAAGTCTTGTGTAGTCCTGCCACACAGAGGCCAAATGGTTTCATAAGAGGATAATGAGGAAGATGTCAAGCAGTAATGATTGTAAAAATTTGTCAGCTGTGTTCAAGGAACTGCGTTTAGGTCATTAAGGGGAATTTCTGTGTCATGCTTTTCATGGAATAATTTGCAGAACCAAAATGTGTGAAAAGTAGTCAGTAGAAAATTATTTAAGGTTTTAATGTTATGCTTTCACACTAATAAATACATACATAACAGAACATTGAACTACAAAAACAAGGATGTGACGTTTTCTTTAAGTGCAGGGGCTCAAAATGCCAAGTGCACACATGTCCTAAGCAGGTATCGCATCCTCTTTCTGCTTATGTCTCATAGAAATATGTAGAATACCGGTAACTAAATATTTAAACAAGTTTGATGTTTTTAACTGTATTTTTCTCTTGAACATAATTTCCTTCCTCTTATTTTGGAAGATCAGGGATGATAATCCTGCTTTTTTCCTGTTGAAGCAGATAAACATGCACCCGCAGATGTTGACGGTGTAGCTGTTCTGTTCGCTTTAAAACTGGCCATTGTTTGTTTCCAAGAATAATATGATTAATTTGAATCCTATTCAAATGAATGGGGGGTTAATCAGAAAGTATTGTCTGCTAGCTGCAATAAACATGACTTTTTTTGTAAATTGTAAATACACCTTCACCCTAAGAAGGAAGATGGCTTCACACAGCTTTGATATATTTCTTTTTATATATTCTGATATAATTAATAACTTATTAACTTCCTTTGTGTATAGAGAATACAGCTAATAAAAAAATCTTTGTTTTTCCAGTCGGGAGAAACTTTGGATATGTATGGAGTACTGTGGTGGAGGATCTCTGCAGGATATTTATCATGGTGGGCTTTTATTTTATACATAACTAATAAAAAAGTTTTATCTTTCATATGCTTCCAACACTGAACAAAAAAA
Organism: Kiunga ballochi; assembly: GCA_037177335.1. Classification (NCBI taxonomy): domain Eukaryota; kingdom Metazoa; phylum Chordata; class Actinopteri; order Atheriniformes; family Pseudomugilidae; genus Kiunga; species Kiunga ballochi. The sequence goes on from JBAMIG010000021.1 coordinate 17,342,140, forward strand.
ATGTTTTCTAGTGACCGGACCTCTGTCAGAGCTTCAGATTGCATATGTCAGCCGAGAGACTCTGCAGGTATCTTTATTTGCAAAACTAGCTGCTTTATTTGTAATGTCTGCAAAACACAACATGGTACTCTCATTTCCTTTGCAGGGTTTGGGCTATTTACACATCAAGGGCAAGATGCACCGTGATATCAAGGTATCCTCTGATTCTATTTAGCTTTTTCCTTCTTCCTCCTTCCTTCATGTTAATCAAAGAAGCAGGAATAGCAAAGACTAATAAAATGCAATGTTTGGTTCAGTATGATAAAGTGAAGTGTAATCAGGAAAAGCACAGCTGAGAAAGGCTTCAGTTAAAAGCATGGGCTCAGCAGTGTCACCTATTACAATTTTGTGGTTAAGCTGTGGATGATTAGGCCTGATGCATGCACAAAAGGCTCGAGCCTCTCTCTCTTATGTGTTATCGTAAAGGTCAGGGCTAGACCTATTATCTTTTCTCAGCTCTATGCAGCAAGCACTTCCCGTTTCCTCTGCTCTCACCGCAGGATGCCACCAGAGACACTGTCAGTCACAGCCAACAGAAACTGTTTCAGTAGTGAAACCGGTGCCATTTTATTGATATTCAGAGCAAATCAGCCTTAAACTCATTGGCTACTATAGAAGTCACCCTAACATGCACCAAAACTAATACTCTGTGGATCCTGAGCCAAATCGCTGCCAGAATGAGGCTCCCTGCTTTACCAGCCACTGAGTTAAAGATTCTAGCACCATGACAGATGTTGAGGACAGATGTTTACACCCTATTGCTGGCTTTTCTAAAGCACTTGAACAGAACATCAGTTCTCTGCTGTATTTGCAGCTTTGCAATGAGAATATTCTGAAAATCAAATGTTTTTGGTTAACAGGGTGCTAACATCCTTTTAACGGACAACGGGGATGTAAAGTTAGGTAAGAGGCTCTTTAACAGCTTAATTCTTGAGAACATGAAATCCTTTGTGACTTTTAGTTGAATTTGTATTGCGTAATCTGAAAAGCCCTTTCAAACCTTGTTACAGCTGACTTTGGAGTTGCAGCCAAAATAACAGCCACCATTGCTAAAAGAAAGTCCTTCATTGGAACGCCATATTGGTGAGCATGTCGCCGTTCTCTAAGAGGTTCTGGTTTGTGGTGATGCAAGTGGTTTTATTCATTCTTTACTGGAAAGACTCGAGTTCAGTTTCTTTGTTTTCAGTCATTGGTCCGTTGTTTAATGTGAGACAGTTCTGTTCTTTCTACGAACCCGGTTTCTTAGATCGTAACAGAAATGGTGGTTAAATAGTTATTCCTTTTAGTAAATCTAACCATCCTTTCATTTTTATTTTCAATAACTGCTACTGACTTTGTTTAGGATGGCTCCAGAGGTGGCAGCAGTGGAAAAGAACGGTGGCTACAACCAGTTGTGTGACATTTGGGCCGTTGGCATCACGTCCATCGAGCTGGCCGAGCTACAACCCCCGATGTTTGACCTGCATCCGATGAGGTGTGTTTAACTTCCATCCAGAAACATCCATCAGAGCTGATTTGCATGATTCACTGTGCTTTCTGCTTTTGTGTTTCATTGAAGATTTAGCGACTTGAATATCCTGCTATCTCAAAGAAAAGTTTAAGATATAATTTAATTTATTGTTCTTATTTTTGATATAATGATACAACAGCTGAAGTAGAAAGTAAATATCTTTATTGCTTGAAAAGGAGGGAAATAAGGACATTATTTAACCCCAGCTCTTCTCTCATTAGCAGCTTTACGTACTTCTGTTTCCTCAAACTAGGAGAATGAATAGCATGGCCTCCACCTGATCACAATAAACTTAATTAACAGTATTTACATATTGCAAAATTCCTTTTACTTGCACTAAATAATAAGATATAACAACATCACCATCCATAAAGAGCTTCATATTCATATTCATACTATGACCATACCATATTTTTATATATGTGTAGATATTTGGGCATTGCTTGTTTTGGATATCCAGGCTGTTTCTAAGTTTCACTCCAAGCACACAAAATTTAGCTTGTATAAAATATCTATACCCTCTGAAATTCCTCCAAATTATAAATGTTTTTTTCAGGTAAATGGGAAGTAATTCACTGAATGCTTTGAACAATATTATTGATGCATAATACTTTTCAAGATAATAAATTTTCAACAGTTTTGACTGACTAAAAGGATTATGCATATGTTCTACAAAACCAACTTTCTAAACAATCAATACTGTTTGTTTTTGTTGTATAACTGATGGATTAATTGTACATCAGTAACTATTTTTTCCACTTCAACTAAATGTGTAAAGTATGGGATTACTGCATTCATATTAAGAAATAATTTGACTTTATCTAGAACTGAGAGGCTTTTGGTTAAAATAATTGAAAATGTTTGATGTGGGCTTATTTTTTGTTACTGCTAACAATATTTTCTGTAGCATTTTTCATTTTTGACTCCTTCAGTCATTTACATTTTTTAGATGCGATACATCTTTACCTTTGTCTTGAATTTAACGATTTATTACTGTGAATCCAATTTCTGTTTGCTTAATTATTCATTTACAATGGTTATAATAGGTACTACTTCTAAAAAAAATTTATCAAGTGATCTGCATCAAAATTGTCAATAATATAAAGCTTAAACAACATTGTTCCCAAAACAGAACCCTGTGGAACGCCATAAGAAATCTGATTTGTACTGTCCTATTTTACCACCTCACCCTTCCTGTCAAGTAACTGGACTTCATGAAAATAATATGTAACGTTGTCCATTATCTACTTTTGTATGCGGTACTTTGGAAAATGTCAATTAATACTAATTTATTTAATTATTTGCTTTTTAGGGCCTTGTTTTTGATGTCAAAGAGTAGCTTCCAGCCTCCAAAGCTAAAAGACAAAAACAAATGGTGAGAATAATTTGTCATGTTATTAAAGGATTATTCTTAATTTTAAACGCACAATATTCTTTGTTGAAAACATGAATGATAGTTGTACAAAAAGAAAACTATCGTGTTTCACAGGTCTACAGCTTTCCACAACTTTGTTAAAGTGTCTTTAACAAAGAACCCAAAGAAGCGGCCGACAGCAGAAAAACTTCTATCGGTATGAATATTAATCTTAATTCGATGTTTTTTAGAATTCAGCAGCACTTCAGCTGGAGCTTCAGTGTGGTCAAGCTGAATATTTGCCAGGCTCTGCTCTGAAACTGTAAAAGCTGCATATATTATAGGACTTATGATGATATGGTGATGGGTGACTTCAGTTCATTAAAAAGACACCAGTCAAACTGCAAACTAAGCTCCACTGTTTCCTAAATGAGTCTTCTCTGTGATAATATGCTGCCTGAGGAAAGCTTCCCCTACCCAGCAGCCCTGGAACATGAATAATGGAGAGTTTTAATTATTCTGACAAAAAAATAGGATTTATATTTCTACCCTGTATTATTATGAGAGTTTATTACTTATTTTATGTATGATTATCAAAAACAAACAATTCAAAAACTTTTTATCTACTTTATCCTCCTAATGTCTCTAACTGCTGTTTTCTCCAGCATGTTTTTGTTGCCCAGTCGGGGCTGACGAGGAGGCTTGCAGTGGATCTTCTTGATAAGATGAACAATCCTGACAACCACCAGCATTACGGTGAAGTGGATGACGATGACCTCGAGGTAAGGTTGGATTCCATTTTGCATGCACCGTAATATTTATGCTGATTACTCAGCAGTAACAAGAATAAACATCTATAAGCGAATATTTGGACATCTCGTTGAAAATATGTTGCATGTCAGTGATTAGCTACTAGTTAATCACATTAATATAATTAGAGAAAATTAGCTTTTGTATTTATTTGACAACACATAACTGTGTAAAAAAAACAGATGCAGCTAAACTGACAGACTTGCACACACTTATTGATCACTGAATATAAATATTGGAACATCAGTTTTTTGTTTTTGTTTAGCAACTTGTCAACAAAATATAATCCATGAGTTTCTCTGAACTCTGTTTTCATCTTCCCCTCAAACGTCCCTTCCCCCTTGTATTGATTCTCTCATTAACATTTTTTTCAACTGTGGTCAATAACACATCTATGTGGCAGCCAAAGAGGTGGTACCAGAGGCTTTTACAGAGCCATTGTGCTTTTCTCCCTCTGACAGCATTAGCACTGTCTTGGACACGATGAGTGAAAAACCCCCAAACGCTATTGACTCCAGGCAATGGAGCCTGCAGCAAACACTCTGTGATGCATAATAATGTGATGATGCACAAGGAGAGAAAGGCTTTAAACACTAATAATAATTTTAAACGATGCCACAGCTGTTTTAAACGATCCAGGTTGCTTTAGCTTTTATTTCTATTAGGACTATAATACATTTATCTTGTAAATATTCTGAGTGTTTTAGTGATATTACCTATTTTATACTAATTACTCTAAATCTTATTCTTTTTGTCTACTGTGACAACAAAATTTCAATGTGGATGAATAAAGTCTGTTTATATCTACTGTTGCATAAGATGTGAACAGTTAAAACCCATTTCTTTATTTTCTTTAATCCCCGTTTCTCCCACTGTTTGTTCCAGCCTATCTCTGCCGTCCGACATACCATCCGGTCCTCCAACAAACAGGCCAGAGCTGAGAAGACGCGCTCAGAGATAGACTGTAAGTGAACACGGAGCCGAAGCCCGTAGCCAAGGCACGCCCCCTGCCTTGGTTTCATGTTTTAATTGGTCCATGTGCCTGTCAGCCCGGCTGCTTAGGTTGACGAAGGTTCGTGGCTTGTCTGAGGGTCATTCCACGAATCCTGCTGGGTTGTCTGGCCCTTTTCCAGACCTCAGCTTGTGGTAGTGTGTAATAATAGCCTGTCGATTCATAGAAGAGAAAGTGGATGTAGTAGCTTGTGTTGTTTAAACATAGTTGCTGCTGCTCACCTTTACTTTTAAGCTAGCTTATCTGAAGAGTTGGAGGTGTCCCAAAAATTCAGTTTTCAGTCAGAAAGAATCACAGGAAGCAATCCTGCTTTCATAATTTCTATATTTTAAAGCCCTTTAGGAAAGTTGTGGCGTTGAGCGTAAAACTAAACCTTTTTGTGCTCGTTGCATCTCATCAGTGTTGTCGCGGCCTGGTTGTGAGATGTCAGGTGTTTGTCATATTTATTTGTAGGGCCTCATGCTTCATTGTGTTATGTGCGTGTTTGTGCTTTCATCGTTTGTACCAGATGCACGTCCTGTTTGGTTTTTATCTCAATTTCTCACTATTATCTGACCTTCCCTCCTCCGTGAAGCAAACAATGGAACAGACCAAGGAGGGCCAATCTCAAGCCCTAGCTTCTCTGAGAGACACAGGGGGGACGCAGGTTAGTTACAGTGTAGTGAGACGGTGTGTGTTTGTCTAATATCCAAACTCACTTCCATCTCTTCCTGAGTAATTGGACAATGTAGCACATTGCAACTTGGGTTAGAAATTGAAGTGATACTAACATATTTCCACATGGAGTAGCTTCTCATATCACTTTATCTTAATCAAGATGGATAATTTGGTGTTGTGACATGGTTCCTATCAATTGCAAGAGTGTTGGTGTGACTAATCAGGCTCTGATAAAGAAATAGGAATCATAGTCTAACGTGATCCCTCGGTTTGACCCTTTTCCACTTTACTGTGTGGTTTTATAAGTTTCTATTTACACACTGTTCTCTGTGTTTGAAAAGCAGCCACCACTTTCACATGATCAGCATAAAACAAAAGAGAATATTTCCTAACAATGCTCAAATACAGAGTTCCTTTGTTAATAAGAAGCCGATTATGTGGGAGTATTAATTGGGAGTTCGGTCACCTTTATTACTGCAGGATCACGCTGTGATTATGTCGGACACTGAAAGGATCTAATGTTTTACAGGCTGTTACCTCAAACCTAAACTAAGAATGTTTTGCTGTGTGATTAATTTGTAATCCTTCCTCTCTCACCAATATTTCCTACATGAACATATCTGGTGTGTGTCAAGTGTAATCTCTGTTTAACTAACTCATCTTCAGGCATCAGACCAAATATTCACATAAAAGCTTTATAAATCATTAAAAGGTCTCTGTGATGTTATGCCAGGTACACTGTCATGGAAGCATCTGTGTTTTACTGTAGTTTTTGCTTAAGAAGGGGCTGTGAGCATTAAGACACATTGTTTCTTAATGTGTTGAGTGTTGATGCCCCCTACTGTCTAAGGTGTGTGCAAGACAAATGACTGAAGACAATATGTTTCTTCTACAGTCGATAAGTTGCAGTTTAAACCACCTCTCCAGAAGGAAACGGAGGCTCATTCTGAAATGGTAAAATTCATGTCCAGCTTAATCTCCTCTTACAGCATTTATATTTTTCCTGTTTGAATTTTATAAATTGCAAAAATAAATTGGATAAAAGGGAAAATATAACGTTCTATTTTTGCACATGTTTGCCTTTCCACAGGATGTGAATAAAGATAATGACTTCCCCTCCCCTTGGAGCCCCTTTGCAGAGGGAGGAATAACAACCAGGTAGTCTATGGAAACTGTTGTCATGGGAACTGCTTCTATTTACCGAGTCTGTCTCACTGTCATCACCTGTATTAGATAAACGCATCTCCTGAGACTTGCAGAATGTGAAGTGTTGCATTTCTCTCACTTCTATACTAAGCGTAGCTACTGCATGCTAGTCCTGATGATGTTACTCTAACTTGCTTTCTCACTTAACCTAACCTGTTCCTGTAGAAGAGCTCACCCTCCCTGTCCGCATTTTTAACTGTTGCTTTGGTATTTAAGCTCCTTCTCACTTGTCCTTTTGCTTTGACTTTTTTTCTTGCCAACTTTTTCTGTCCTCTTTTGGCTGTCTTCCTCACCATGTTGTCCCTCGAAGGAGCCTTCTCAAAAGCGTTGAGGATGAATTGTTCCAACGGTAACGCTAACTGTGTGTGTGCTGTAGTCCCCTACACCATCCAGTCCCCTCCTCGCTCTTTCACCTACCTTTTTACATTTAGCTTAATAAATCCGTCGTCCTGACACCCATTCATTCAGCATGTGTTGTATGGTAATAGATGTAGATCCAGAAAAGAGCACCCTGCGGTCATGTAAGAAGAAGCAGGGAATCAGTGGTGTTTTTTAATAAAGTTTAGGGATGTTTGGTCCTAGACTGCTCCGGTCTGATGTTTTAGATGAAAACCTTTATTCAGATGAGCTTTCCTCTGAGCAGAACGTGAAAAGCTGTTTGTTTTATTTGATTACAATCATGTGTGCTAAAGCAGGCTAGCATCTGAAACCTGCAGGACCGTGACTTTCTTGGATCAAATGAACACACCCCTGTTTCAGGGTCTTTTACTGCAGTTGTAAAACAGATACAACTCCTCTCCTCTAAGCCATCATTTGCTCCATGATCATCCATCCTGAACCATAAACTCAGCATTACTTTCATCACTGATTACTGGATTTGTCACCTGCAGTGGACACATCACTCATCTGGAAGATGCTTTTGAAGATGTAGAGATGTAAGTTATGTCAGATCAGATTTTTTTAAGAGACATGTCCATTTCTTTATAAACCTTCTGCCCACCATTTCAGCTCAACTATAAAGCCCAGTGGTCCTCCTCCTCCTCTCCCTCCAAAGGTAAGATCTAAGATCAGTGTTTTTCATTCACCAGCTTTGAACTGGTTTGATACTGTTCGTCTGTCTCGCAGCCACGGTTAAACAGCTCATCCGAGGAATACGGATTAAACGATGAGAGGTGTCTGACAGTTCGGAGGTTCCCTAACGCGGAGAACGGGCCGAGCCAGGTTGCTCGCAGACAGAGCACGCCCGAGCAAGGCAACAAGGGGGAGCACTCGTCTCCAGACTTCCTCTCAGCCAGCGTCAGCAGTCCTGGCCTTTTGTCTCATGCATCTGATCCCGGTGAGCTTCAGTCTTTTTCTGGAGAATAAATCAATGTTCTGTGTCGTGGTTTGTTTTGTGTCTTGTCCCAATGAGTGAATCTGGTCTCTAAAACACTGCTTCTATTTTTACAAGCTCCCTTTATGTTTAAAGGTAAGGACGCCTGATGTAAACTGGTTTTCAGATTGATTCTTGTTCCTGGTTTGACGTGATTGATTGGTTGTGCCACAAATGTAACTTAATCTCTCATAATTCATGACAGATAATGATTCAGATGATGGTTTGAATGGAAGCAGTAACAAGCCGCCACCCAACCGGGAGCTCCGGAAAAAGGAATTCCCTGTGAGTTCATAGATATTTTACATTTCATATCTTTAGTTTTATTCAGCTGAAGTGCAAAAAACTCCACTTGCTGTGTTAAAGCTTGCTTAAGGAATGTGCAGCATCTCCAGTTCGCTGGCTGACCTCCCTCTGAAACCTCATAAATGATGTTTTCCTCTTGGTGGACCTGAAAAGCTGCCAGTTCAGCTAAAAGAGATATTTGGCATCCATTCATGCTCAACATTGCACTCCCTCAGAGCATCCTAAAAAACAATCTATTTTCTGTTTATTTGGCTCGTCGTTGAGGCTGGAGCTAAATTATGGAGCTGCATTTAACAGCATTGTTGTTGAGTTGTGCGCTCAGCATCTGTGGTGTTTGATGGTTTGTATTTACTCTGCTCCTCCTTTAGAAACCAGCGATCAACGGCCTCCCACCCACTCCTAAAGTCCTGGTGAGTGAATCATTTGCTTTTTCTCATCCCTGCTGGCATAGTTAAACGAACACTGTTATTAAATTCTTAATTAAGCCCTTACTGTACATTCTGTAGATATTTGGGGTCTGTATAGTTTCCTGCATTGTGGATCGGCTCATTTCCACCTTATTAAATGTGGCGGACATTTTGGCACTTCACTAATACAGATGCTGGATTGCTTTTTTGTTGCAGATGGGAGCCTGTTTCTCTAAAGTGTTTGATGGGTGTCCATTGAAAATCAACTGTGCCACATCGTGGATTCATCCAGACACCAAAGGTACACCCCATGCAGTGCATGCCGCTTGTACTGATAAGCAGCATTCTTGTGTCTTGCCTGACCCACGGCTCAAATATATACAATTTTTCAGATCAGTACTTAATCTTTGGGACAGAGGATGGCATCTACACACTTAATCTTAATGAGCTGCATGAGGCAACAATGGAGCAGGTAAGACCAGCTAGAAGCAAGCTGCATAAATGCTAGCCTCGAAAGCATTTGCCATATTAGATCTACATTATTTATGGATTATGCACTTTGCACATTTATAACTAGCAGTTGTGGATACAGAGCTACTGTTAGCTCGCTGAGTTTGATAAAAGCACAATTACTGGTTGCATTGTTAACGTTTCCAGATAACAGAGCTCTAAATATAAACCTGCTAAAGGTTTCCTAAACAGTGGAAATGATTCTTTATGCTACATGATTCACACGCAAATCAATATTCTGCGCTTGCTGTTGATCCACATGAGAGATGACATTGTTTTGCTTTGCAGATTGGAGCTTATAAATGTTGAGGAAATTAAAATGTATCACTATATAAATGGCCAGACAGCTTCTAAGCTTATTTACATGTATTTTCAAACCATTTCCTCATTAGTGTTGTAGTGAGCTGAACTGAGTTTGGCAGAGCTGTAACTCATATTTCTGATGGCTAGATGTCCTTTATTTCTTTTAATTGACATAATGATTTAACTTTTCTTTAGCTCTTCCCAAGGAAATGCACATGGCTGTATATTATCAACAACAACCTGATGTCTTTGTCTGGTAAGTGGGGAACTTACTACAGCCTCCTGCTTTGCTTCTCACTGTCACAATCTGCCTCTTCTTTGTCCTGTGTTATCTGGTTGCACCTGAAAGCATCACAATCATCCCATATCTGCAGCCCTAAAATAACCACTTCCATTGTTTGGCATTAGAAAGCCATTATATGTATGACATGTGTCCTTATTGGGCAGCAGTTTGTACAAGCTGCAAAGTTTGATGTTTTTGAGACGGATATAGTATCTGTGGTCAGAAAACCCAAAATCAGCCATCATTTGATACCAAACTGTCTGCATTTGGTTTTCCTAAGAGCCTATCCTTTTCTCGGTTTAACATTTGTGGATGGGATTACAAAGCGCGAGGTCTACTTTCGGTTTTACCTTCAGCAGTTTGCCCCCTGGGTATACTTAACCTCTGTTCTCTTCTCCTCTTCCCTTGGACTCTGTCCATCCTCCTCTCGCCTGGCTTGATTTGATATTCTACTAACTGGCTTCATCAGAAGGTAATCATGCTTCACATCATCATCACACTTCTGTTTTTACCCCTGTTCACATCTAACCGTTCTTTATTGAAGCCGCTTTGTGGGTAAATTATCTAACCATATTTTAATGAAATGTTGGCTTATATACATGATGGATGGGTGCAGTCACACCGTTGGATTGTGTGTCCTCGCCTTTACATCATTACTCATGAAGGTAATGGTGATGCATACTGTATTCTGCTGCAGGGAGATCCTTCCAGCTTTACTCCCACAACCTCATCGGGCTGTTTGATCAGCTGAAGAAGCCCGGCAGCCTGGCGGCTCAGCTCCAAACTCATCGCTTTCCAGACAAGATTTTGCCTAGGTGAGAATAACCGACCTGGACTTGGGTTTGAATCATCTGCACACTTTTATTAATCGTCTCGTGACTCTTGGGAACTCATTTTGTCGTGTTTATCTACTGTTGTGACGATGGCTGCAGCAGAACAGTGTAAAAAGGAGACCAACCTGCTAGCGTCCCTCATTATAGATGTCATCAGATCTTTTAGGACTGTGGTCAGCTTGAATATTTTTCTCCTCAGGCGATTTGCCCTGACAACCAAGATCCCCGACACAAAGGGCTGTCACAAATGCTGCACTTGTGAGTGATCCCGCACCCAGTCTGTGTTGTTTACCCTCTCTTCCATCATACGACATTGAGTCAATACGTGACAAACATCTCCCACTAAGTTGTATCTTCCTTGTCAGTCTACAAAGCTAAATCTGACTGTCTGTTTCTTCATTTATTTCACAGTGAGGAACCCATACACTGGCCACAAGTACCTGTGTGGGGCCCTTCAGTCTGGGATAGTCTTACTGCAGTGGTATGAACCCATGCAGAGGTTCATGCTCATCAAGGTCAGATTGTTTTCCTTCACAAAACATTTTTTCCATCATGTTTTCTCCACTACTGTAATTAGTTATGTAATTTAGCAGTAAGAAGTGAGCTTATTGGATGATGTAGCTGTTTGGATCTATTTATAATGGAGAATATTATTGCTGCATTAAACATGAACACTGACACTAACCATAGTCTCTCTGTCTGGTTGCAGCACTTCGACTTCCCTCTTCCAAGCCCACTCAGAGTTTTTGAGATGCTGGTGGTTCCCGAGCAGGAGTATCCTCTGGTGTGTGTTGCCATCAGCCAGGGTACAGAACCAGGTCAGGTGGTCCGCTTTGAGACCATCAACCTAAACTCCTGCTCGTCGTGGTTCACAGAAATAGGAACAAGTGAGTTAAAGGTTTACTTTAAATGTGCTGGTATCATTTTACATGCATGAGGCGAATACAAACTTTAGATGTTTTGGGTAATTCTGTATTTATAAGATCAGTGACAGCTGGTTTCAGACATGTTGTCTCATAACTGATACTAAAAACATGCTAACTGAAATGCTGTGTTAGGAATAACTATGCTATGCCCGACCCCACCTCATGTCCAGTCTAGCATCATATCAGGGATATTTCAGAGTTCCTTTGACTTTTTCATTAAAAGATAATTATAAAGTCCGGTGTGAATAAGTTGGACACTAAAGGATATTTCCAGTGTTTGCAGAATATTATTATTTTGCATCATGTCTCCTCATACAGGTAATCAGCAAGTGGATGCAATTCATGTCACCCAGCTGGAGAGAGACACAGTGTTAGTGTGTTTGGACCGTAAGTACAGTCTCATCTCGTTGTTAGGTCGACTTATAAACATCTTGTTTCAACTTTTTAACCGTTTGTTAAATTTTCTCTGCAGAAAATTTGAAGATTGTTAATCTTCAGGGCAAACTGAAGTCCAACAAGAAACTGGCTTCTGAGCTCAGCTTTAATTTCTGCATTGAGTCTGTTGGTAAGCAGATAAACATGTCTGCCATCTCTGAGGGGGAGGGGGGTCATGTTGGATCAACTTATCTTATACAGCAGAGCAGTCAATAAACATTCAGGCCCTTTTTGGGCTTTTAACTTGTAGAACTGGTGTCCCATCAGGTGACATGCTTATTTGGATTGGTTGTCTAGCTTTAGTGTTGGTGGAGGCAGCGATGACTGAAAACTAATGACTAACTTAATGCAGTTCATACACAACCTGTTCACTTTATTCATCTTTATTCTGCCAAAACAAAGAAAACTTCTACAGTTAGAGAACTAACGATCAGGTGAGATGATCTCTGCTTGACCTGACAGTGTTATTATGTTCAGATGCTGGGAACACGAGCAAACCCAGCAGCAGCTTCCAGTCAGTGTTAATCGTCTGCTTCCATTTGGAGTCTAAGAAGCCTAAAACTCATTATCCCTTAGTTTAGTTTAAGCTCGGTAGTTGGGCCCTCAGAGGTTTTTGCAAACTGGACGAAATGGCAACTTTGTTTTACATCAACACATTCAAACCTGATGCAAAATGTGCACGAGTTTAGGTTTAAATCCAGAGGCAGGGTGGGCATTTATTCATTATAAATGAATCACAATGAACCAATTATTTTAATTTATTAAATGTTTTAATCATGATTCCTCTGTACTTACACACATTTGCCTCTGCATTGTCACAGTGTGCCTTCAGGACAGCGTCCTGGCCTTCTGGAAGCATGGCATGCAGGGAAAGAGCTTCAAGTCCAATGAGGTAAACAGCTGAAATCATACCAATCAAAATATTGATAACGCATAAATTTACTTTAATCTAAGGATTTCTTTTGCATACTCTGAGAAATAAAAGAACTGGACACTTTAAACCCGTGATGGATTAGTTACATTTTTATGCTGAACATACACCGCTGTGTTGTCTGCAAAGTCTTTTATTTTTCTGTGTGGACGAACAGCAGAGGATGACTCTTCAGCTGAAAACAAACGGCATCTTTGTGTCTCGCCAAAGTAATGAATTTGTCTCTTTTACACAAAGCGATTCAGTCTTTAACTGATCACGAGCCGAGTTAAGCCATGCAGCAAAAGTTCAAGAGATCACAGGCAGGTGAAGCGTGGCGTTTTTATGAAAAGTGATACGGTATTAAGGGCTACGCAAATGAAAGCAGACCGTGTCAGACATGGCCCTGAAGCACTTGACGGAAACAAAAGGTCCATTTTTTTTTTTTTAGCAGCCATGTAAAATTTATGTTTGATCAGAGATGAAACCTGTCTCACAACAGGGAGCAGCACTAAATAATTCAGCCAGTGTGTATATGATTCTTTTCATAAAGTGAAGGCATTGAAGGGGCTCAGATCTGGTGATCCATGCTTGTCTCGGTGGGTGCTCCACCGATCACCTGAAACCTTGTTGTCATTTAGACTTAAACAGATCAGATCTCTTCCAAGGCCAAGGGCTTACACCTTGCAGGTGTCACCCACCGACTATCTCACATCTGTCAGCAGGTATTCATGACATGTCAACAAGCAAGTCTTTTGAAATGATCCTTGTCTTTTACACTGCAAAGTGCTGGCTACAGGTATACTCCTGGATATCTTCATACATTGAAACACGAGCTCGCCAGAAACGGGAGTCCGTCACCCGCAGCTAGTCAAAAACATTAAATGTTGTTAAACAGAATATCTGTCTGATTTTTTTACAACCACTAACCCCATTATGAAAATGAATTTAAGGGATACTGTGTAACTTTGATCCACTAGGGGTGCTGAACCTGTAACTGCTTCCTGTTGAACAGCATATAAAACCATAAAACTAAGCCAGGCCAGGGTAATTGATCTGTTTTTTTTATATATATATTTACATTATATGAAAAATATTTAAAAAACTCTTCAGGGAGTCACGTTAACTCTGGAGCCCATTAGCTTCTGCTAACTTACCAGGCTAATACCGCAAAAGCTAACAGACTGGGTTTTGCATCCTCGCTTTCATCAGACTTCAACAAGCAAACCTTTTGCCACAGTCAGTTCATGTCTTTTTTTCAGAGCGATTCCTTTCCTGCTTTTTCTTTCTGACCTAACCTTACCTCGCCGTTTTTGTTCAGCCATGGCAAACTTTATTCAGAGAGGAGGGAAAAGTAGCACAAAGCAGATGCCTCTGTTTATGGAGGTAGATCTATAAAGCAAAGTGCTGCAGGTCACATGATCCCAAGAGAGACGGATCCCCCGCTGCAAAGTGTCAGATTGTCCACGCAGATCAAGCAGTGGATTTAGACCCCAAAAGACTGCTGGTCAAGGATAACATGCTATTCTTTTAACGGAGCGGGCAGATGGATCCACATGGACAAGGACGGAATGCATTATGTCTCCATTGATCATCAGGCAAATGAAAATGTTGCAACTTCCAGTTTTTTAATTGTTTTGATCTAAATTGAGCTTTAAACTGAGACAAAGAAAGAATTTATTTATATATATATATATATGAAAAAAAAATATTTTGAAAATGAGTGTCCTACAGTCACAAGGCATCATCTTGTTTTGATAATGTGTCTGTTATCGGCACAGACAGATGTGATTAAGATGTTTGATGATTTAGTTTCCCTTATTTTCTGTCTTTTCCAGGTAACTCAGGAGATTTCTGATCCGAGCAGAGTCTTCCGCCTTCTTGGATCCGACAGGTTGGGATAAATACTTTAACATAGCTGCTCTTATGTAATCATCACATTAGACAAAAGTCCAAAGCATCAACACAAACATGGAGACCGGGTTGAGATGTGGAGTTTTTGTCCTTATTGATTCTGGATCATTTTAGTGGCACCTCCAGTTTTAGCGCTCCTGCTTTTCTGTGATCTTCTTTCTCACTGTAAATCCACCTGAACATTGATGCTATTTATAGACAGACTTTTGGCTGAATCTGAACAGCTCACGTCCCTCGTGTCCTCGTCCACGTCTCACTGTCTCTGCTTCTTCCTGTTGCTTCTTTGACATCTCACAGAGACACAAAGCTATGTTAAGACTCTTTTTATCATTAAAACAAGACAAGGTTGTGTCAACATTACATAAATTTAAACAATGTGGGAAAGTATAAAAGCTTGTACAACAGGAGGTTTGGACAGTTTGATGTGATTTCGCTTTCACTGACACACTTTCAAACTGAGCATGCTCAGTGAAGAAGGAATCTCCTGCAGTGCCGCCGGGTCCTTGTTGATTTTCTTACCAGTGGCACCAGCGCCGCCCAGCCCCCTATGTTTTATTCACTGCCACCTGGGCAATGCCAGGCTGGTTGGAGTGTCTTTCCACGGCTCTGTAATTTCATCTGATGGAACGGACAGTATAGACTGTAGCTTGCCTGCTCAGCTGTCACCACGAGGGGGATTATATCTGAACATACGCTCCACCGGCATCCTGATCTGAATTCACACGGTCGCTAACACCTACCTCTCAGCAGCATGCCGACACGTCCACAGCGATAGTTTCTCTGATCAGCTGATTGGCAGAAAACACAAGAAATGGGTTTATTTTTTTTTACATTAGTATTTTTTTTTTATTTATACAATGACAAGATTACCATTTTCCAATCTGCGGTGTCTGGTGTTGCAATACCAGTAAGCAAAATGACAAATGGAAGCACATGTGGGGTCATCCTGCATGTGTAGATGAGGAAAGGTCACATAATGATCACGTAACCAGTTATAGTGGCTTACTGGTGTTTATACATTACAGTGGGGTGAGCAGTGAATTGAAGTCACTCTTAAATCATAGAGGTGTAAATTGCACAGGTTTTTGCCAGGTGGAGGAGCGTTGATGTGTTTTGGTTCTGTTTGCCAGAAACAGGCTGGTTTTTGATTCGATCGCCGGCTCATCTTAAGAGCTTTCTTCCTTTTTCTCACATGAATCTCAAGCTTTTAAATGTTTTGAAGCTTAGTGTGAAAATAAAAAGCTCTCTGTGATAAACAAGAGGAGGATGACTTATAGAGTTTGTTGGCTAAAAGCAGCTGATTATTCGGGCTCAGGCCCACCAGAGCACCTGCTGCTAAATGGTTCAGCCCGTTAGTACACCATCACACCATTGCACATCTTATGTTCCAGTCATCCTCACCGCTGCTTCTCCATTTGTTTTGCAGGGTGGTGGTTTTGGAGAGCCGACCGACCGACAACCCGACGGCCCTGAGCAACCTTTACATTTTAGCCGGTCATGAGAACAGTTACTGATCCTGTCAGAAACCAGAGCCGTTTTTAGGTTTTGGGAGGAAACTCCAGTTTTGGGCCTCCAGTATGCTGCTCTGTTAAGGGAAACGTCTGGTTTTAAACAGTTATTGTGAGTGTTACTGATCACATGATCCGCAGGTTGTAGCCTTACACCAGCACGACTGTCCCTGTAGCACCCCTAAATGCAAATAATGGGGACATTTAAGCTGGAGAAAACATGAAATCTCACATGAATTTTGTTACAGTACCTAGTTCTTTTCCTCCTTCTGTACAAACAAGTTATTTAGAAGTATTATTGACTAAAGTGCCATTATAAAACGTGATTGTGTGAGGATACTGTGGGAGATTATTAATAGTAACATATCACTTATAACCATTGCTGTTGGTAAATATCTGTAGGTATGAGAAGAGATTTTACACAAGTTAGTTGTCAAACTAACGGTTTAAACAGAAACCCATGTGCCCTCTGGGTTATTTAAGCAATATTTATTAACCTCATGTTTAGTCAGAGGGAACGTTGGATTTCCGGGGAGCGTCGTGTTGCGGGAGGATTTTCTACCGGGTGAACAGCTCCTCTGCAGCTTTGAGTTTTTACTGCTATGTAATATAGTTGCTTCTTCTCTGCTGCATTTTTAGAACTTGGATCTAATGTACATGTTTTTTTTCTTTACTCTTTTATAGACCTTTTATTGTTTGCACCATTTAAGCACTTTTGTACATTTTTATTTAAATTGACAAAGTGAGGGACGATGCTGTGTTTTTAACATCTCTGCATTCCCTTTTGCAAAATGTTTAAACTGTTTTGTAATTAAAAATAATTAAAAGCTGTTAACATGAACACATGGCTGTGGCTTTTTGTCGCGCTGGGGATTTGGTCATCACCTGAGGAGCCTCTCACGGGAAAGCAAAGACAGGTGCGTATCAGTTTCCAGTTTTTCTATATCCATCCTTCCTTCCTTTGAAGCTGAACTAATTGGTCTGTGTGGCAGAGCACACTTTTCCTGATGTCACTGAAAGCCGTGAACATCAGGGCTTTGAGGAAAACAGGAAATGGATTTTATTGTGAAGGAAATGGTTCCATCTTTATGATTTGTTTACAGATTGATGTTTTGTTGTCATCGCTTCATTCAGGTGTAAAACAACCGACACGGCTCCTGCTTTCCCTTTCCTTTGTAGATGGAGTCGGCTGTTTCCATGGGAACGGAGCTGGAAAAGGCAGAGATGTGTCAAGTTGTTGAGTCGGCAGCTGGAACAGGAAGATGTGAAAGTAAACGCAGCACTTCCAGTTTACTCCAGTTGAGAAATTGATCACTTAAGATGTCTGATTTTTTTTTAACCCCTTGTTACTCTTATTTAGGACTTAATATAACACCTTGTTTCTGTACAAGTCCCAGTCAGTTCTGTTCAAAAAGCAAAATCTATGCAACCTATGACGTCAACTTGTGTTTTTCTGATCACTGTGCTGGTGGACATCATTGTGTTTATATAATTATGTCCTTAAAGTTAAGTTTGTCTTTTATAATTCTGGTGGTTCAGAGACAATGCTTTCTTGTTTGATACAGAAATAGCAATGAATGCCAAACTCAAACTGATGGATTGATAAAGGATTTAAGGCGCTTAGAACAAAAACAAACTTTAAAAGGGCAGAAAACATGTCATAATCTCATTTTACCGTTTTAACGTATCGTGCACAACCTGGGTTAAATGTTTAGGTCCAGCTTTGACCTAAACACGCCCAAAGTTCCTTTTTTTTTGGGTTAATTTCATTCGAGGACCTCATTATTTGTTAATGCTTTTTAAAACTCATTACACAGATAAAGAGAGAGGGGGAAAAAGCCAAATCGTAGCAAATGTGAGCCGAACATCCTGTAAATGTGGCTGTAGTTACTGGAAAACACATTTTATTTATTCCATAGGGATATTTTAATATAATGGAATATAATAGAAGTTTTCTTGGTGGCTTTGTTTTTCTCTAAGGAAACATTTTCATGACAAGAAAGAGATGTTTTTATTCTGAAAACCCTGACAGGAAGTAGGCTTGACTGTAAATGTAAACTCGCTTTAAAACACGAGCTTGCTGCAGCTGCAGGGACAGATGGTGTGTGGTTGTGCACGGTGCAGGTTGCAGGAGCCCAGAGGAGGAAGAGAAACTCCTTCCTCTTCGAAAAACACCTGCAACTTGGTTTTATCTGTAAGTTCTCTGATCTATTTAATTTTTCCTTCATAGTTGTGTGTTTTCTATGCAAAGCACTGATTTTATTCCTCTAACTCTTATTTGTTTTCTTTGTGTGTTGTCCTCAGGGAAATGACCTGATATACTTTGCATTGCAAATGTTTTGTTACGTAATGTAATTGTTGGAAGACAAATGTAATGTTATCTTTAAGCAACTGTGTTTGCAGGCAGTTTAAGTGATTATTTAAGTGTTTTGGTTTATTTAGAGGAGCTTAAACAATGCCTGGGTTCACTTTTTGGATGTGCTTGCTGTCTAATAGATTTATTTGGTCCCATTTCTTCTAAATAACAGTTTTATAATAAAACAAATACTGTAAATTTGTTGTAGACAGAAACCGATTATATTGCTGCGCTGCTGCTGACGGATTATTAAAGCAGCAGGTTGAAACATCAAGTCTCCTCCTGAGAGCATCACTTGTTTTTCGGTTTGGGTTTGCAGAAACGCTCGTGCCTCCCTGCTGCTGTGCATCTTCGCTTAGCTTCGCATGAGGATGGAGAAGTATGAGAAGATTGGGAAGATCGGAGAGGGCTCCTACGGCGTCGTCTTCAAGTGCAGAAACAAGGACACGGGACAGATCGTGGCTATCAAGAAGTTTGTGGAGTCTGAGGATGATCCCATCATCAAAAAGATCGCTCTGCGGGAGATCAGGATGCTGAAGGTAACCACAAATTAAATCTCCTGACGCCCCTCTAAGTGTAAATATGCTGGTCTTCTATTCGTGTCTACTTTCATCCTCTTTGTTTGCAGGACTTAAATCTTGTTTTTACTGCCATGAAATAAAACTTACCCTTTTCAGCTGCAGGGACACTGTGCAAGTTACGTCTGCGTGCTTTTCTCATTTACTCAGCTGGAATCAATCCTGGGAAAATGATGCATATAAGAAGCAGAATATGTAAAGAAAAAATAAAATCATTAATGCGAACCGGCAGCGTGTAAATAATCTACAGTATGTGCTGGTTATTTAGTCATGCAGAGGGTGGGAGTGTTAGCAGCCCACCGGACGGCAGAAGCTCATAAGTGGGACGTGTTGTCAGGGGCGACAGCATGTTTATCACCTCCTGTTTACTGTTTGGTCTGTTTGATGGGAACAAACCAGCCGTGAAACGCTGCACATTTAGCTGGACGCTTGGTTTTAACTTGTGTTTTTGTGCAGCAACTGAAACATGCAAACCTGGTGAATCTGATGGAAGTTTTCCGGCGAAAGCGGAAGCTTCACCTGGTGTTCGAGTACTGCGATCACACCGTCCTCAATGAGCTGGACCGCCATCCCAGAGGGTGGGTGCCACAAACACATTAGTGCACTCAGTCCAGGTTTGTGTGGTTAGGAAAGAAAGATATGTTACTGTATGACCCAGCTTATATTAGAAGCAAGATTCATTTATTTATTTAAAACAACATTACAATCTATTACATCCACTAAAGTCATAGGTCTTCTAACATGTCTCTTTTTATAGTGGATCTCACCTGTTATAAGTAAAGGATAAATAAAGAAAATCCATTATAAAACAGTCCAAATTCATAAGGTAAATATTTGTTGAGACAAATTTTTCAATTTTAATTATTATTGTAGTAATAATAATAATAAGAAGTAAAAACATAATAGTAATAATATAAGAATAAAATTAATATTGTAATATATTTATTTTTACTATACTATATATAATTTTATTTATATATATTAATAAAATTTGAGCTAGTCTGACACAATGCTGCTACAGTAAATCAGATTCAGTCTAAAATAGAAATGAGATAATTAACTTGATAATTCTCTTTTTAAAAATAAAATCCATGTTTTTTTCCATTCCATCTATATAACTTTATCTTTAGCTTTAGCATTTAATGCTAATTAAAAAACATGTTTAAAGCTGAAACTTTGATTATGTTTTTAGATGCTAATTACAACATATTACGTCTTCATATATCAAAGCAAGGAGATGCTTAAATGTGCTCCTGCGCAGCACCAGCAGTGAAAACCACGACTAAGCACAACGTTGCATCTGTTAATGTGAAAAACATGCAGCTTTTTGTGATTTAAAAACAAGGGCAGACCAGATGCTCCCATGTCTCCCTATGGAGGATCCCGCAGGTTGCTTGGCACCCTGTAGATTTATAATCACTTTGGTGAATTTTACTCTTAACCTTTGAAATGTCATCAATAATCTTTCATCCCTTCTCTACTTACAAAGTACTGATCATTAATACACCCATGAATTAATTAAATACTCGATATCTCTATAAAAAATGTCTTTCCACATTCTTTTAAGGAGTGGGATGATAAATACAAAGTGGGCGCGACGCTCGTCTCCCAGGAGGTCGACCAGCTTTCTGTGGTATGCTTGCAGAGATGTTCTCCCACAATGCTTTGCTGGCAGGCAGCCACTTTTTATTGGGAGTGTTTTGGCTGTCTGGTTTCCTCCCTGTGGTCCCGGCCTCGAGCCCGCAGGCCGCCGACGGTTCAAAAGCTACGAAAGCAGGGAAAACAAAGTACGGAGAGGGGGTGGAGTTTATAATTAATTACCAGTCACAAAGCTTGAATTAGCCATTTCCACAGCAACGCTGATAGATGGGGGGTGACAAAGACTCAGTGTTGGACGTCAGATTCTCAATAGAACCAGCAGGACCATCGTTCAGCTTCGTCTAATGGACGATGAAAAACAACTGGGCCAAAGAAACTAGAGGATCCGCTTAGAAAGGATCTGATGATTCCTTTTCTCAGTCCAGTGGTTTGTGTTTGGTAGAAATGTGAGATCAGCTGGTTGATCATAATGTGCATAACTTTCCTCTGATTCATCTTGGATTTTGGGATTTGATACATGAACGGTGTTGTTGTTGTTATTTATCCAGGGTGTGTTGCTGCTGGAGTGTGTTTTCTGGATGACTTCAGTCCTTTCCTCGTTCTCTTTTCACAAAGATGTTTTCTGCACACCATTGAAGAACAAAAACCTTCAGGCTCTTTCTGATCCATGGGGTTTTGGAGATATTTGTTGTCCACTTTTAACCCAACACGTCCCATTTGAAGATGATTTGTGTGCATCAACAACACTTCTTCCTGAAGACTATAGCAGCAGTTCATCCTGGAGGTGCTGTTATAGTAAAGAAATAAATATGTGAGGATAATAAAGAGGCTCCTTTTAAACATTTTAACTCTTTTTCTAAATATAAGTGTTTTGTTTTTCTTCTATTTATTCACCATGAGAATAAATCGGTTTATTTACCAGAGTATCAGAACCAAGGAGGTTCTGCAGAGAGCTCGGTATTGTTTAATTATTAGCACCAACATCGGTTTCTTAACTAAACAATAAATGAAAACCTGTTCAGGTGTGACCAGACGTCCATGCCTCGGTGCTGCTCGGACTTCTTTTGAAGCCGCTGGCAGGTTGTAACTTCTGAGAAACACTTCCTGTGTGGATTTCTTCTGAATATATGTGTGTGTGTGTGTTTGTGTGTTGTGTAATGAGATTATGACATACGGCGTCTGAATAATGGCTACAAACTGCTGCTATTGGTAAAGGGAAGAATGCTGCATATATCAGAAATGATCATTTTCAGTGAAAAGCTTTTTGCTTCATTTTCTCTGAGCACAAATGAGTTGTTGAAGCTGTTTGTATCATTTCCGCTGATGTTTGTATCGATCAGCAGACTGATTTTGCGCTTGTCTCACAGGGTTCCTGAGCATCTGGTAAGGAGTATAACCTGGCAGACGCTCCAAGCCGTCAACTTCTGTCACAAGCAAAACGTGAGTTTTCTGATTTGCACGTCTTCCAGATCTTCCCTCCTGCTTGTTTTTGCTTGCTTTTCTTGTCTCCTCCCTCACCTTGCTCTGCTTTATGGCTCTTCTCTTTTTAACAAGAATTCCTTCCGCTTGGCCGACCAGCAGTGAATGCATCACCCAGACACAGCAAACGCTGCGAGGGCCTCTGTGTACCAGGCTTTCTCACACAGCAGCAGCTTGTTTCGTTTATATGATGATTAAATGTTGTCTCTGCAGTGCATTCACAGAGACGTCAAGCCGGAGAACATCCTCATCACCAAACAGCAAGTCATCAAACTGTGTGACTTTGGCTTTGCCAGGATTCTCAGTACGTCTAATGTTGTTCACAGTCACACATTGTGTGTTTTCTCCTCTGAATTTAGTGTTTTCCAATCATCAGCAGGTCCGTGCGACTACTACACGGACTACGTGGCGACCCGATGGTATCGAGCGCCTGAGCTGCTGGTTGGAGACACGCAGTACGGCCCCCCTGTTGATGTGTGGGCGATCGGGTGTGTGTTCGCTGAGCTGCTGTCAGGACTCCCTCTGTGGCCCGGCAAGTCGGACATGGACCAGCTTTACCTGATCAGAAAGACTCTTGGTGAGATCAGGGGGCTGCTGCTTCTGTGGGATGAAGCTGTGGGATGTGTTTTTACAGATGACCTCCAATCAAAGTTTGCTTCTGTTTTTATGTTTAAATGCATTTGAGGGATCGCAGAACCTGCTTTTTAAGGGCAGGTAGTGAAAGTTACGTTCTGCACACCTTCATTGATTTGAATCGGGTGTGTTGCTGTAGAAATACCTGCAGGATACAGAAAACATCTGGATTCAGTAAGACGGGATTTCTTATGTAAAAATCTAAATATGTTAATATGCACAGCTGCCTCGCAGCGAGACGGTTGCTGGTTTGAGCCTCATCTCTGACGTTCTGTGTGGAGTTAGCGTGGCCTCTCTCCGGGCCCTTCGACTTCATCCCACTGTCCAAAGACATGCATGTTAGGTTGATTTAAAGGTCTGTCACTCAGTGTTGCCCTGGAAACCAGTCCAGGGTGTACGTGCATCTCGCTCGATGATCGCTGGGATAGGCTGCAGCCTAATGGGAATAAATGGTACAGATAATGGATGGATGATGTTTATTCGTTGTTTGCTTCTGAGCAGCAGGGTAAACATGCATGTTTTTACATTTGAGCATCTAATGAGCTGATCATCCTTTTAAAAAAGAATAAATCTTTTTTTAGAGATTAGATTTTAATTTATTTTGAAAAACAGGCAAAGTGTTTTTTGTCTGAGAAGGAGTTAGATGTGGTGTTTTATTGAAGTACAGCAAACTGTGATGATGAAACAGAATTATTGATGTTTACTGGACAAAACATTTGTGTCTAAAACCCCATTTTACAGAAATCCAGTAAACAGGATGGAAGCAAGTTGTTTCTGGGGTTTTTTTCTTTATTTTTGTTGATCTGATAGGAGTGAAAGGAAGTTGTTTTTGCAGTACCAATTTCAACCACTAGAGGCTTAAAGTTCATCTATTCTGTTTTCTAACTGGAACATCTTCAGTGTTTTGTTTTGATCCAAGAAGTTCATGTGAAACCTACAGGAAAAACAATGCTGATCAAACTCAGGAGTGGATTTTGGGTGATTTTATTCCTCTTTATGGACGTAAAACCTCAAGCCCTTCTGCAAAAACATCTTGTTTTATCGGCATCATTTAACAGATGTGTTCAGGTTTTAATTCTGAATTAAAAAGCATTGTGTGCTTTGCAAACTGGGTGTTCAAGGTATCTTATGTGAGCTATAAAAGCTAAAACGAACATATTCAAAATACAACTTTTTAAAAAAACGCAAACAACATTTACTGACTTTGCTGTTATTTTGTTCCCTCTGCAGGAGATTTGACCCCACGACACCAGCAAGTGTTTAGCAACAACCAGTTCTTCTGTGGAGTTTCCATCCCAGAGCCGCAAGAGATGGTGAGCTGGCAGCATTGTTTCTTTCTCCACTTCATGCAGAACAGATTTGCTCTGGTGTTCTGCAGTCTCATGCATAGTTATGTTGTCTTTTTACAGGAACTGCTGGAACAGAAATATCCAAACCTCTCACATCAAACTCTGAGTCTAATGAAGGTAAGAATGGTAAGAAGCAGTGATGAAAAGCAAAAGAAAATGATTTTGCATGTTAATCTAGTTTGTTTGAACATGTTCATGCTGCAGGGTTGTCTGAGAATGGACCCGTGTGAGCGGCTGACCTGTGAGCAGCTCCTGCAGCATCCATACTTTGACAGTATGAGAGAGAAGAGCGAGAGCACATCCCGGGAGCAGGATCGCTCCGGTAACAAGAGGACACGTTTACCACGGAGACATCTCCCCCCCGGGGTGAGCAGCCTTCTCCCTGTTTAGCTGTTTGGTTCTTTTTGGGCTTTTATCCACATAAACACTGAACCTGATAAGCAGATTCATCCATCAAGTCTGAAGAAATTAGATCTATTACATCATATTGCAAGTTTATTCTGAGCTCGGTCCATCAGATGGACGGTGACTTTATGTTCACAAGGCTTTAAAATTAATTATGTCTGTCCAAAAGCATTACGACGTTAAAAGATGTGGATATCATTGAAAATTCAAATGTTTCAGTTCATTTAAAAAGCTTTCATTTATTCTGAATTAAAGGTAAAATGTGTACAAACATCTAGTGAAATCATTCCCAACACAAAGGACGGTGGCTGTGAGTGGTCAAAATCCTTCCAGACATCTGTGGGTGGGTCCAGTGTCATGTGCAGCGATTCACATACAGGATCTGTGCTGCCTGTTGCGGCTAAACGCCACCCTGATAGCTGGGATTTCTCAAAATATGCAGAATTTGTCTTTCATCAGGTCACATTGCAGGTTTTCACTTTGCTTTGGTCATTATTAGAATCATTCAAGAAAGAGAATTTCCTTTCAGGGTCTGATTTATTTTTCTCTGCTGATGTGCCTTTTAGCACTGCATCAAGTTAAAATGTCTCCATAGAGCAGAAGAAACATCAGACTTATATTTAAGTGTCTTTTGACCTTTAGTACTTTCACAGTGATTTTACTGCAGTAAAATCTAAAGATGACAGTATTTTTCTAGTTTTATTAAAGTTTTGCACAGCAGTTTTTTTAGGAAGCAAACTTGTTTTCTATAAGTTGTAAAAAAAAAAAAGTGAACTGAATATTTTTTTCTAAATGATTTAATAAAAATGAAACTTTTCTGTATTTTCTATATTGCAATACATTTGTCAGATAGTCAAGTATTTTCACTCTAATGCTAAAATCATTTTCTCCTCAGTTACCTGATAACACGTCTTTCCTCTCCTCAGTATTTGCCACAGCTGACCGGCAGCAGCATCTTTCCGGCTCTGGACAATAAAAAGTACTACAACAACCTGCGCAAGTTCAACTACCACCTTCCCAACATCTAAACCCAACGAGCCCGACCCGGATCGCACCCGGACGCCTGCATCGCTTCGGTAGCTCAGGAAATGAAGAAAAGCCTCGTAGCATTTTGGTTTCTAACACGTTTGTTCCTCACACACCAGCCGTCTCTTCCCGACCTCCGTCTATGCACTGCGCCCGGCGTACCGCTTTGCCAGCATTTAAAGCTCATGTTTTGTAGACGAGGAGCGGCATGTCGCTCCGCTTGTAGCCTGAGAGTAGACTGGAGGTAAAACTAAACCACTGCCTCACCTGGTTTGCCAAATGTATTTTTTTATGACGACGGGCTTCATTAGAGTGACACGTTTTTAGTAGATGTTTTATTTAGTAAATTATGTCAGAAGCAACGTTTAACGATTCATGAGCCTTTATGAAAATAATATTTATTGACAACAGTGGATACAGAGTTTAATTCCTTCACCTTTACAAGCATTTATTAGCATCACTCCTCGTTGGACTGTCTTTTGTCTGTGGAACTTTGGTGCTATGGATTTTCACCCATCTGTCCTCATTTTCTGACAAATGCCAAATAATCTAAATTACAGGAAGATGACGCTTTGACAAACTGCTTTCTTTATGTATGCTGATGATGGTGTAGCTTGAAATAAACTGCTGAAGATCAATGAAAACATGAGTCAGCAGAATGAGGAGGCTCTCTTTGCATCAACATGGAAAAACACTACAAGTCTGCGCTAACTCATCCCAGTTCATTTCATTGATTCTCCTAAACTGGGAGGATTGACGGAGAAGAACGAAAAGGTGGCGTGTTGCATCGTTAAGAGGAACCCGTCAGTCAGTCCAGGTCCAGAGCAACATCCAGACGAGGTAGTGCCTTCTGCAGTCTGAGAACGGTCGTCTCTTTGTCTTTCATTCCTGGGAGATCGCTGAGAAACAGATACTCCAGGTTCCTGTTGGGAGGAAAAACTTATGAAATAAATGTAAAGTCACCATTAAAACTATTTAAACTGCTTCCATGTCCAGAGCGAACAGCGACCTTAGTTTGTGCAGGGCGACGATGCCCTTATCGGTCACGTTTCCACATGACACCACCTCCATCATGAACACGCTCTCCTGTAGATTCTCTATTGAGCTCAGTCTCTCCAGGCAGGTGTCCTCAATGTAGATGCACTTACTAAACTTGATTTCTTCCACATTTTTCAGACTTTCTATTGGAAAGAGAACAAATGGAGAACTACTCAGTGCATTTATTACATAAATAGGGACGATAAAAGCAGGAGGTTGCGAGTGATTTATGTGGAACATCCTGGTCGCTAATCACAGAAAAGATGCAATGTCACTTTATTTCTCAGTTCACAAAGATGAATCGCTCATTCTTTGATTCATTCAGTCTGAGCTCCACATTAACCTTTGAATTTACCCCCATTTTGTCTGTAAGCTCTATGTTATGGAACCAGTATCCTCAAAGGGTTGGACTTTCTTCCACTCTGTTCCCAGTGAGAGGCGCCAAGCGTGTGTGGGCATACTAGTTGCCCCCGGCTGGGTGCTTGGACATTGGGGTTTTAACCCGGTGGACATTGGGGGGGGTAACTGGTCCTGACTGCTTATCCCGTGAACAGCTATGCAGAGTACCCACCCTTTGTGGAGTCTTTTGGGGGAAGTGCTCTCCAGCCCTGATGAGTTGGCTCAGATGGTCGGGGTCAGGTTTTGCAGGCCAAACAGTCATCAGGGTCTCTCTTATACATCTGGCCCTTGTCCGAGAGCTTTAACCTTGTTCTGAGTGAGGCGGGGAATATGGAGTCCGAGTGGACCATGTTTCATGCTTCTATTGAGGCGGCCAGCTTTAGCTGTGGCAATCCCAGAACTCAGTACAGGGATGCTGTCAAGCTGAAGGAGTCCTATCGGGCCGTTTTAGCCTGTGAGACTCCGGAGGCAGCTGATAGGCTAAGCAGAATGCAACTTTGGAGGTTGCCAAGGCAGAAACTCGGGAGTGGGAGGAGTTTAGTGAGGCCATGGAGAATGAATTTCAAATGGCTTTGAGGAGATTCTGGTCCGCCATCCGGCGCCTGAGTGAGTCGCAGTTCTGTCAATGCCATCTACAGAGGGGATGGGAGGCTGCTGACCTTGACCCAGGACGCTGGAGGGAATACTTTAAAGACCTTCTCATTCCTACCAACATGTCTTCTGATGAGGAAGCAGAGCTGGGAGGCTTAGGCAGGTCCTCCCATCTCTGGGACTGAGGTGGTTAAAGAGCTCCTCGGTGGCAGGGCCCTGGAGGTGGACGAGATCCGCCCGGAGTTTCTCAAAAGCCCTTGATGCTGTGGGGCTTTCCTGGCTGACACGCCTCTGCAGCATAGCGTGGACATCGGGGACAGTGCCCCTGGATTGGCAAGTTGTGGTGGTGGTCCCCCTCTTCAAAAAAGGGGGGTCAGAGGGTGTGTTCCTACTACAGGGGGTCACACTCCTCAGCTTCCCCAGGAAGGTCCATTTGGGGTCCTGGAGAGGAGGGTTTACCAGGACATGCTGGAGAGATTGTCTCTCAGCTGGCCTGGGAACGCCTCAGGGTTCCACCCGATGGGCCGGTGAATGTGGGGAGAGAGAAGTCTGGGCTTCTCTCCTTAATCGGCTGCCCCTACCCGACTCCAGATAAGAGGTAGAAAATGGATGGATGATGCTTGTATGTCTGTAAGAAAACAATTAAGTACTGACAATTGAACATCAAAAGTTGGTCAAACTCATATCCTATAGTTCTTATTTATGAATTAATGATTTCTTTGAACAAGCAGGTAAAATAGGGAATCAGTTGGAACAGCAAAACAAAAAACAAGACAAAAGGAAGAAAACAGCAGAAGGAAAACATCACATTTATGTCTTTATGAGATTTGTTTTTGCATATAGATCAATTAAACCATATGAACTATTAAGATTTTAAAACATAAGCAGCTATTAATGATACATGTTTGCTTAATTATTTCTATGGAAACAAATTTGGTACATATGAATGAGAATTTATACACTTAACATTTCATTTAAATGGAGTTGTTTTTAGACAGTAGCTTGCAAATTTGCTAAAGTTGCATGAGAGAACAAATTCATTCAGAGGAACCGGGTTGTTTTCTGTTTTACAATGTTGCTTATAGGCTTATTTTTTCAATCTACATCTGAAACTAAGAAAGCACAACATGGACATGCAACACATGGCATAAACTTAAAGATGTAAGTGCAGAGCGAATACATGTGTTTCCAAACTGAGCCCTCTACTATTGAAATAACTTTTTTTATACAACTGTGTTTCTCAGTTTTATTAATCCGATTCAGATCTAATTTTTTGTTATTCTCCGAGTTAACACGCAGTCGACTATGCAATGACATGTTCTGGATAAGAGAAACCTGGTAATTCATCTTCCACGAATATTAAAAAAAGCAAACAAATGGCTCAAGGTTAGAGATTCACTTTCTCTGTTGCATCAGTTTTACTTCAGTTAGATCTATCTGACAAAGAACATGGAAACAAAACTGCATCAAGTTGCAAGAACAGAGTATTCTCCACACTATAACACTCACCCAGGTAGTCGAACCCTCTGTACATTATGCAGGACTCCGTTGCATCAATAGCCTGGATCTTGTATCTGCCGAGTGGCCCAGTTGGCAGTCCATTATAGTCATGATGCCAGCGGTCAAAACCTTGAAACCTTACTTTGGCACCACATCTCAGCAGCCACTCCGCTGCAGCTCTATCTGGACCAACAGCTTTGATTCGTTCGTAGTCCACCCTGAGTGATAATCAGCACACAGATATAGTAAAGGCTGACATGAGGGGACCTAAAACTTCCGTCTTTAAGTGAAAAAGTTACATTTAAAATGTTAGCAGTTAGTTGTATATCACAAAAGGGGCATTTTCCTGTTTAATAAATCCATGTGAATTAGGTGTTGATCAAACAACATGCTTATTTGAGGTGGTAAATGGTTTCAAGTTAAACAATTCTTATATAAGAATCAATGGGTGTCTGATGTTCATGTGATCACAATATAGATCACAGTGACTGGTTATAAACACTTTAATAAAAAAAGATTAATATGATGACTAAATAAATAAAGGTCATTATATATCGGGTTGTTGTAGAAGCCATTATTAATCTAAATGTATATAAACTAAGAATAGTAGTTACTAAATGTTTGTTAATTACTGATTAATGCTTTGCCTTCTTAGTAGAGGAAAATATCACCAATACATTTATATGATTAACCAATAAAAGCAATAAAAGATGCCTCACTTATTAAAAACAGCATTAAGCCAACCCCAGAAGTGTCTGCGGCTCAGTGCAGGCTGCGCCGTCCGCAACAGCAGCCCCATGTCTCCAAGCTAGCTGAAATTAAACACAATATTGGAAAACAATTAGCTTGTCTAGTCACATAAGAATGCCAAATATCTGATTAAATAAAAGAACAAAAAAAAGAGCAAAAGACAAGCTATATGCTCGTTCACGCTCACCTGTCCTCCAACTGAACAGTGTGTTTATGTTTCGTACGCGTCCATTATTGTAACCTTTGACCTTAAATGTAAAAGAACGTCCCACTCCATTGGCTGGACGTATTTACGTCAGAGTAGGCGTAGTCCCACGTGACATAAATTAACGTATTGGCTCGCTCACAGAGTAGCACAGCCGGATAGATGGCTAGCATTTGCAACAGGGGGAGGAAACAAGACACACAACTTGGAAAGTCAGTCTGGTAGTTTTTAACGATGATTATTCTCGTGTGAGCTCTTTTTAAATGCAACGATAATGATACGAGTAGCAAGCGGCGCGTCTGTTAGGATTGTTGGTGGCGCGCGGGCGAAGCTGCTAAAGGACATTGCAACCAGAGAGCTACACAGGCAAGTCTGACATAACAAAAACAGCACAGCTGCTGTTGTTGTTTTGCTTTGTTGCAGCTGAGTTTGTGTTTGAACGTTTACACACAGTTGCATAGATCAAAAATAGGGCCTAACATGTAGGCACTGGTTTCATCCCAGTAACAGCAGATTGATATATTTTAATGCCTCCCAAACTCTCTGCACAAAACACAACTTTTTTTTTTTTTTATTGCACAGACTGTTTAGTGCAACTTTGTCTTTCTCTTACATAGAGTAATGCAATACTGTACTTACAAATGATACCATTTTATAGCGTGTCTCTAAGTAAAGTTAGGAGTGTAATAACTTTTAGTTATTGATTAATAACAGCCTGGTTACTTATCCACCTTCTGAAATACAGACCAGCAAAATACCAGAGCAGTCATTAGAGGTTAGTAAGCCTAGATTTAACAGTGTTAAGTCACATATGTATTCGCAAACTCCAGATATCTGTCTCTGGTTCTGATTTCCTTTTTTAAGATTGTTAACTTGTGAGTCTTGTGCAGAAAAGTCTCAAAGGTGTCGTGCTCTGAAAGTAATATGTTGTAAGACATTAAAGCACTTACTGTTCTGCAATACTCTGCAACACATGTGGTAGAATTAGCTGTCTGCCTGTCTTTCAGCACATTTGATGTAGCCGTGGTCGGTGCTGGCATCGTAGGCCTGGCTACTGCCAGGGAGCTCATTCAACGACACCCAACACTTAGTTTCGTCTTGCTGGAGAAAGAAAAGGAACTTGGTGAGTTTTTAAAGTTGTGATGTAGAAAGACGGCATCACAATCTTCACGGCTGAGTGATTAGTCCCAATTAAACACTTATATATGTATATGAACAAATTTAGCATTGTTCTATTAAAATATTAGAAATAAAGCGGTTGTTGTGATCATATATTGGAATTTGTAGCTGCTGGGTCCCCTGCTTATTTGCACGGCTTGGAAAACACCTTCAGTGTTAGTCCTTGATAACATCTCTTTATGTTTATCTCTTTTTTTACATATAAAGACTTAATAAAAATAATCTGGTTCTTAGAATTTAGTATGAGCAACACATGTATTTCATTTAGTTGTTATAACAAAACCCAGCCACTACGCTGAAGCAGTGTGTGTAAAAACAAAGTACACGCTCAGTGTCAGCTATAACTTGATGTAATCATTTTCTCTCAGACATTAAGTTTGTTTTTGCCATTTCTCTTTGTTCCAGTGAGTTCACATTTACAGACTTGCATTTATGCACAGCTCTATCATGGTCCCACCGTCAGACTGAAGCCTCAACCTGCTTGCTATATGTAGGGCTTGTATTCACAGATATGTGACATAATCCAGATTCCCCTCTTCAGAGGAATATAGTTTGCCCCAAAACCAGAGAAACATGGCGACATCAGCCCTCCACCACCACCTTAGTAGTTTCTATGGTCTAGTAATTGGTCTCTGCTTGCTGTGTTTGCTTTATGTTTGTATAATGACCATGGTCTCATCTTTCCAGAGGACACTGTTTCATCAGTTGTTCTTTTTAAAGGAAAATCCTTTCCTGTAAACCTTTCCGAACAGGAAATACTTGTTCAGTCTTTTCCTAAAGCAGTTTTTACGCATTACCAACGTCTGGACAACTTAGTTTGGTGTTTGCAGTTTGCATGCACATCACAGTGGATGGCTTCCCGCCAGAGATGCTCTTTCTGGCTGAACATGCAGGGGAGGAAGTGGGAAGGAACGACAGGCCGGAGTGTGCAAGAGGCAACGCATGATACAGAAATGAAACTGTAAAATCGTTTCATACTGTGCTGACATGATGTATCTGGATGTATTTATAGTGGTAGGCTGTGAGTAGAAAGTAGCAAACAGATACTGGTTCTATAACCTTTACTGGCAGGTTTATACATTGTCTAAGGGATTTTCAAAGATCTTCACAAAGGTTCAAAGGTTAAGTTAAATAAAAAGCCTTAATAAACGTCCTTGTTTTCTGTTTAATCATGTCCTGATGTGTAAAACTTTCTCTTGCATCTCGTCTTCTTTCTTCCCCGACTTGCCAGCTTCTCACCAAAGCGGCCACAACAGCGGCGTCATCCACAGCGGGATCTACTACACGCCAGGCTCACTAAAGGCTCGCTTGTGTGTACGAGGAGCTACGTTAGCCTACGAGTATTGTGAGAAGAAGCAAATCCCTTACAAGAGATGTGGAAAGGTCTGTTTCAGTATTTTATCTTGATTAGATCAGCGAAAATGGAATAGATCTGCGTGAACGCTCGTGTCTTATCTGTCAAACGCAGCTTATTGTCGCTGTGGAGCAGGAAGAGATCCCCAGACTGAAAGCTCTGCACGAGCGCGGCATCAAGAACAACGTGCGTGAGCTCAGCCTCGTTGATGCAAAGGGGATCCGGGAGCGAGAGCCGTACTGCAGGGTAAAACGGGCTTCTTTTCTGTTTGGACAAACGTCTCATTAGAGGCTAACGAATCGTTGCCCCTCAGGGGATCATGGCCTTGGATTCGCCTTACACTGGAATCGTAGACTGGAGGATGGTGGCTCTCAGGTACGGCACAGACTTTGAGGAGGCAGGCGGTACCGTGGTAACCAATTATGAAGTCAGTGACATCTCCATGGTGAAGGAGAGCCCAGCAGGGACCGCTGATGGTAAGACCCTCTGAGATTCCCAGCAAAGCTCTGACGTACAAAGACAAAAGTTTTTATGCACTAAAATGAGTAAATTCTCTCTTCCTGGTTGCAGGAATGAAATATCCGCTCGCTGTCAGAGATAAAAAGGTCTGAGTCAGAAATCGAAGCCTCACCATATTTCAGTCGCACTCTGTCGCTTCTTACTTTGCATTAAATGTTTCCAGGGTCAGGAGGTGCGGTGCCGTTACGTCCTGACATGTGGGGGTCTCTATTCGGACCGCCTGTCACAGATATCCGGATGCAGTCCAGAGCCGAGGATTGTCCCTTTCAGGGGGGATTATTTGGTCCTGAAGCCAGATAAACACTACCTGGTCAAAGGAAACATCTACCCAGTGAGTCTGCAGAGGACTGGCTTTAATTTATTTAATCTCACTAAAGAAGCTGTGAGTTTTTATCAGTTCGCTGCAGCTTCTGCTCCGTTTTATTTGTGTTTTCCGGCTTCAGTTTCCTTTTTATATCGATCTAAAGGAGCTTGAAATCCCTCCATACGTCATGACGGCGTTTTCATCCCATCACTTTGCTGTTTGAGTTTTATTTAACCAACATATTGAACACCTTTTGCAGCATTTTCACCCCTTGAATTACACCTGCACAGGATTTACAGCATTCATTCATAGACCCATCTTTTAACTTTCAGTTCAGTTACTTTATATCTTGTTTTTGTTCCAGTTTAATGAAGACCGCTTCATTAAATACAATGAAAAACAGGATGCAGTGATTTACAGATAAACATCACATTGTAAAACTTTGATTCTTTTTTTTAGTTTGATTGTTGAAGCTCCTGTAAGATGCTCAAAATGATTTAACAGATCCTGTAACTTTTTCTTCTACCAGGTACCCGACCCTCGCTTCCCGTTCCTCGGGGTTCACTTCACCCCACGGATGGATGGAAGTGTTTGGCTCGGCCCCAACGCCGTCCTCGCTTTCAAAAGGGAAGGATACAGCGTGTACGACTTCAATGCTCAAGACTTTGCCGATGCTCTTTCCTTCAGGTGTGTTGTTGAACCAGAACTATTGAAAATGTGATTTTTGAGGTGTTTTAATCTGTTAATCTGGGTTTTCTCTGCAGAGGCCTTCAGAAGTTGATCATGAGAAACGTAACTTATGGTGTCGGAGAAATGTATCGAGGGCTTTTCATTGGTGCACAGATTAAAATTCTGCAGAAGTACATCCCTGAACTCTCCCTAAGTGACGTGCTCAGGTAGTAAAATTGCATCTAAATAAGTTGTTGCTACTGGTTCCTCTGTAACCCTGGTTATCTCCTCTCCAGGGGTCCCTCGGGAGTTCGAGCTCAGGCCCTGGATCGTGATGGAAACCTTGTGGATGATTTTGTTTTCGATGGCGGAGTCGGGGATGTGGGCGGTCGAGTGCTCCACGTTCGTAACGCTCCCTCGCCAGCGGCCACCTCCTCCCTCGCCATCGCAGAAATGATTGCGGATGAGGTGGAGAGCCGCTTCACGCTGTAGAGAAACCTGCCGATCAAAGAGGGGCAGCGAGAAAGGCGAGCACATCCAGCCTGAAGGAAGCGGGGTTCTTTCCATGGTTGAGTGTGGGTGTATCAAGAGACAAGTCGGGCCTTAATTTCATCCAGGAAGTGACTTTTTTCATAAACTGTTAAACGGTGCTACTTCAGGTTCTCCCAAATCACTGGGAAAATGTATTTTTGCACTACGTTTCTGTCTATAAATAAAGCTCATTGTGGTTTTAGTGGAAATATGGAGCATACCTCGAAGCTTGTTCAGAGTACTGGCACACACACACATCCAGTTGTAACTGTGAATTTGCCATTTTAAATGAAACACACTTGTTCTGGTACTGAGTTGCTTCTTATTCTTTTGTTTTGCCTTTTGGGTAACTGGATTAGAGGGTTAGTAGGATATTGTAAAGTCTGCATGACTGAAGAGCTTTAGGCCCATGTTGCATTTATTCATCTCTGATCTCAATGTATTCAGACAGTATTTAAACACAGATTATACTTTTCTAATAAGCTAAATAAAGAAGAGATTTTTTGTAAGAGTTTTGCAGGGATAAATGTGATCAGTAGGTAATGATGCTCTTTACTCTACAGAGTTTACACAGAAAAGCACATTCTAATAAATTCTGTTTTTAAATGATTTATTATTACATCAAGTCTAAATGATGACGGTATACTCATGTTAAAGAATAGTTTGTGAGACAGAGATTTTATAGTATTTTGCTGAATTGTCTGTTTTTATACCTATGATGTGTTTCTCTGTTCAGATTCTTTTCCTGTAACATCATCCTATTTACTGAAAAAATAGGGTTTAATTAAACGTACCATGATTTTTTACCATAATGTCCCCATTTTTTGCCAAATCACGTCTAAACATGTATTTTAAAGACGGAAAAATGTCTGATACAGATACTGATACAGATTATTCAGGAAACAGCATGTCACTGAAAACCAATATAAAGCTCAGATTTACATTGTGACATTCCTGTCGTTCTTTTTTTTTAATTAATTAATTTGTTTTATTTTTTTAGAGCAAAAGTTATGAGTTCTCCTGACAGTTGTGTTCATCAGGTTAGATCTGATCTGAGGACAGTCTATGCAGTTTGTCCACCAGGGGGCGACAATAATGCATAAAAACGCCTCAGAGGAGGCACAAAAATCTCAATTAGGTTGTTTGTGTCTTTTTTTTTAGTCTCCAAGATTGTATTAATGCAACAGAATGATGTCTTTGTTTTTGTTTGTTTGTATTCTTATTTAATATCTTTTTAAATCACTACTCCTGCATAGAAAGAAGCCAATAAGGCTATATTTAATCTAATTGTTTATTACCTACAATTTATCTTCACATTGTGTTTGAAGTATAGTGAAAAAAAAGTTCAAAAGTGAACTATTTTTGTATGCATTTTATTTGTTTATGTCATTGTCTAATAAAATGTGAAATTACGCAGCATGCGCGCGTGCCTGCCAGGACGCCATACAGCAGCGCAGAGCGCGGCAGCAGCAGCAGACAGGCAGCGGAGTTGGTACGAACATCTTCGACTTCTCAAACCAAAAACGCCTCGACTGCCCTTCAGCTGCTCTGCTCACCAACATGCCTTGGACTGCTCGCTGTTTTTCGGAATATATATTGGATCTAGCGTCCATCAGCTGCGGAGAAGATGACTAAACGTGAAGTGAGCAGCGAAGGAGAAAGTGTGCCTTGTTTGGAGCTGAACGGGTCGTGTGCCACAACATAGAACTCGGAGCGCATCAAGGCCAACAGCTGCCAGTAGCACTAAACTAGCTTGTCGGTTAGCTAACTAAGGTTACAGGTGTTTGGGGAGCAAAAAACCAAACATAACTCGTAGCTGTAGATAGTTGGCAACAAGTTGTGCTCTTATGTCTTGACGCAACACTGACTTAAATGTGCCTGTTATAGCATTTTTAACATAAGTAGCAAGTATAACACTTAGCAACATTGTTATTAGCTGTTAGCTCTTTAGTTAGCTTCTGCCCCGTGTTTACAGCTGCAGTAAGCTAGCTGAACTAGCCAAAAAGCGAGCGAGTTAACTTTATTGCTACATGTGCTTATTTATTTTGGAGCATTTTTTTAAAAACCATTTAACCCTATTTGATATTGGATTTGCAGTGCGTTTCAGCATTTTCATCTTTTAAAAAAATCAAAGCAGTCTGACTTTTTCCACCGTGCCTGATCTGGACTGACCCACCCATAAAGGACTATCTATCCGGGGCCGATGCTGACAGTTCAGCCCGGATCACGGCAACGCCAGGAGCCGCTACAGCAATGCAACCCCAACAGATATACGACTTTTCAAGTGACGAGAACAGTCAGAAATGGAGAGGCCTCTTCGTGCAAGCTTTACGAAAGGTACCACTGTGTTTGCATTAGTCTTGAACCCAAAACCTTTATTTAAACCCATTTCAAAACATCCACTGCTCTGCGTTGCTGAATCCGTGCATAATTTTTGGACTGTTTTTAATCTGTGAGAATATTTTAGCCTTATCAGGAAACTTTTGTGTTTTTATTCCAAGCTGCTGACCTAAAACTGCTGTCCTCTTCTTTTGTGGTTCACATACCCAGCAGTGTGTGTTCATTCAAAACACACTGACAACCAAGTTCCCCCTCATGTGTTTTTCCCACAGTCTTTTTGAAGAAGTTGCTCCTTGTTGAGCAGTTTTTACAGTAGCCTGGTCTATAAGCTGTTTCATAGCTTTCTGATGTGCTAATAATTTGCAGACCATTGTGAAACACTTCCAGACATTTAATTTGTTCCTCATTTAGTCTCCTGGTTAAGATGTTAAACCTTTTTTACACACAAACCTGCTGTTGAATGACTTGTCAGGTTTCCGCTTTCACAGAGATAAACTGGCACTTTCAGGATAATCACTTGGTTTTAATTGTTATGCAACACAGACCTGGATCAGTTCCTTTTTGACTAGCCTTGTCTTTCCCTTTTCGCTTTCCCGTCAGAACGTGTATTTTCTGTTTTGGTATTGGTAACAGCGGTTACTGGTTATGCACTGGTTATGTAGCAGCACACGTGTGGCATTGTTTTGATCATCTTTTGCAGCTTCATCCTAAAAAGTCCAGGTGATGATGATGTCTTCAATCATCAATAGAAACATCTGATCAGTCGTGTTTTTTACTTTTTATTGGAAACAGGGTTGAGCCCATCATCATACTGCGCCGTACTGCATGCACGGTGGGCAGATGCACCTCTCTCTATGAGAGGGAGAACATTTAGACTGATGATTTTTAATGATTTACTTTCCAATAATTGATCTCCAATTCAAGACAGTATTTCTTACTTGACAGAAGATGGTTCACCTTTATCTTTATGGGTTATAATGATGTGTTGGATTGTTCCTTAAAGTAGATTAAAGTGATGAAGAGTTGGTTTGTTCCCAGCATGGAAGATGCAGAGAATAAGCTGCACTGGAGGATATTCTGTTCAATGTGATTTTAAGCTCTGTTTTTGAGTCTGTAGCTGTTATTATGGTTCTAGTTTTATAATTAACACTTTATGTGCTTATTAAATACACCCTGCATTACATCAAATTTGCCATGACGTTGTGTTTTGATGTATTAATTTTAGTGACTCGTAGAGAAGTGTCCCAGCGCTGATCCAGCTACAGAGACACATTGTATTTACAGATAAGGTGAGCTTACCATCAGCAGGTATCGCTGTCGGGTGAGAAGGGTTGTGATGAGTCAGGAGAAGCGGCTCGGTTCTGCACAACAGCTGGAGAGGAACCTTTGACGTGGGAGACGTTTGTTTTGGTCTTGGCAGATGGTGACTCGCTGTTTTTTACAGCTGTTTATAAGGAAATGTTGGGATGCATCACTCTATGGTGAACAGTGACTTTTAGAGGATGAAATAAAACGGATGTTTAATCTCATAAAAAAAAGAGATAAATGGATATTTCTTTTGAGTTTTGATGTTTTACTGTAACATCCGTCTTTTTATCTAGTAATCAATTAGCTTGATTGTAAAACACAAATAGAGACGTGTGCTTGTTGTGATCTGATGCTCTGCTTTTTGTTTTTACCTAAATACCAGTGATTATTGTACTCTTAACTGGTCAAACTCCATGAAACTGGATTTTAAAATATTCTCTTTAGTAGTTTATCAGAAAATCTATTTAGTACATAAATGATATCATAATTAAAATAACTCACAGTTACTTGCATGTTAAAAATGCAGGTAAAGCTCTACTGTTTTCTCACTGAGACGCCCTCTGATGAATTCTTCTTCTTCTTCTCTTTTCTGAGCAGGGAAAGTCAGTCTGATGTCCACTTGCTCTGTCCCTTTGTTTTCCTCGCATAATTTGCTGACGGAGCTACAGAGTGCATTGAAAACAGCCACTGTGTTGATATCCAGTTGCTAGTATGCGACTTGAAGCTGAACAATATCATAAAGTCACAGAGAATGTCTCACAACTACAGAGTTTATAGTTGGTTACATAGAGCTACTGTAATGCTCTGTTAGCATCGTGTATTTGGTGTTTATGTGCTTAGATTTTCTCTCTCTAAGCTGCTTTAGCTGAGATGGCTCGCTGTAAACGCAACATTTCTCGTTTTAGTTACACCTCAGACCTTTGTTCCCGCTCTCTAGTATGTTTGCTCCATAAACACACACAAAAAATGTCCATAATTGACTCGGATATTAAGAAGAAAGTAAATTTTTCTGATTGATGTGGGGGTTTAGCTAGTGATGCTCACCTTGATGTAGCGCCATGGTACGTCTCCTTCCTGGCTAAGCTTGAGCCAGGCTTGTGGCTGCTGCTATGCATGAGCGTAATGTTGCCACTAACATACTGGTGTTTAATAATAACGATGGATTCCTCAGGTCTGATGTTTAGCTGGAAGTGAGAGGCTGGCCAGAGCGATGCTGGCCGCAGTCTCGTTCCTTTGCCATGTTGAGTTAGAGAAATGCTGTGCCGCTGAGTTCACTGGGCTTCGCTCCACGAGAAACAAGCAGCTTTAAAACCCAGATTGCTCAGATTACAAGCTTGCTTTGAGTCCTGTTATTTACCTTTTTAATCCTTCTGAGTCCTTTTGTTGAATTCTGGGTGACTTTTACGTCAGACAGAAGCATCGAGGTTTGTTTTGTTGCATCTTTTACACAGACTGGACAGAGCTGTTATCACATCAGGGGGATTGAAATCCACCCTCCACTGCACAACTCCTGTCCAGTTAAGTTATAGTAATACACACTGC
Source organism: Kiunga ballochi (assembly GCA_037177335.1). NCBI lineage: Eukaryota > Metazoa > Chordata > Actinopteri > Atheriniformes > Pseudomugilidae > Kiunga > Kiunga ballochi. The sequence goes on from JBAMIG010000021.1 coordinate 17,382,089, forward strand.
TGTGTCACATCTCTGCTGCACCAGAGTAAGAGTTGCCATTTGAGCTGCTGTTTTAGGTAAGAAGATGGTAAAAAGGGAGGATATGACGGCTGAAAACACAGTGAGTTATGATCTACACATGTTTCTGTGAAAGCTTTGTGTGCGGCGCTGCCATGTGAGGTTAATGCAAACAAAAGGCTCAAGATTTAGCAAGTTTACACAGGGAAGTCTTTTTGTTCTTGTCTCACTAAAACGTAATAAATTTAGTTTTTTTTACACATATAAATTTAATCTAAGTTTTCATGTATTTACTCGTAAAGAGTAGTGAATGGTTTTTGTTTTGTTTGTGAGATGAGCTTTGAGGAAATATCAGTTTTATTACACCAAGACTGAACAGAAGTTTTCATAATCCCTGCTAGATACTCAAGGTACTTTCTTATATATTCATTAGGAAGTGGATTATTTGGTGTTTAGGAGTATTATACAGTGTAATCCACAAAATATGGTGTTGTTGTTGTTAGCCTAGCAGCCATTAACCTGACTTTTTTGTATTGTTTTTGTTCCCTCGTTAGATAATCTGTATGTGATGTGACCGAGGTTCAGAATATTTTATTCTACAGTCATGCAGCAGATGCTTCTCTGCAAGGCGATGTGAGGTTCAGAGTCTTGCCCAAGGACACTGCAGCATGGTGTCAGAAGGAGCCTGCAATCAAACCATCAACTTGCAGTTTTTGCAGATGAATGCTCCTCCCTTATGAGCTACTGACTCCTCACGGGGACAATAAACAGGGACGTGTCAGAAAGAGCTACAATCACCTCTGTGGCAACTTGCTGCTGTTTCTTGTCTGATGTGATAACTGAGTAGTTATGTAATGATGAACTCATCATCCACATTTTACTCTGTGTATACTTGTGTATATGTTAAAATCTCCATCCTTTGCAGTGAAACTGCTCCGTCTACCTGCACTACGTCACTTTGTGGTTGTGGGTTACCTCATCTCCACAATGAGCTGACGTGTTGATGTACCTGGTAACAGCTTGTATTTCCTGTGTGCCTTCAAGCTGTCTGTATAGGAATGAAATGATTTCCCGGCATGTCCCATTGTATTGAATCAGGTCTTTGAGTATCAGTTTGTCCTCGGACAGGTGGAGGATGGGTGGGCAGGGGCAGGCAGAGGTCACTGTGTCAGGTCAGCCTGGGGTCAAGGCAAGGACCACGTAGTTTTAGCTGCATAACTATGGTTTCTAATAGAGTTAATATCAGAATAGGGTAGCCTTCGTGTGTGTAACAACTACTTTCATACTACTTTCCTCAAATTGTGTCGTTGTGTGTCCTCTCATTGTGTTTGTGTGGTTTTTGTGCCTGCTTGTTGTTGCTCAGTTGATCTATGCCCTATGGTTCCCCAGACAGTCTGGTCGTAATAGCTGATGATGTCATGGCATGAATCACAAACAGTGACACATGCTGGGTTTTAATAACGAGCCCCAGCTCCACCGCACACAGGCACGCATTCACCCACACAAAGGCCACATTACCTGCAACCTGAGCCTGATGCAGCTTCATATGCACAAGCAGGAGTAAAATCAATTGAATTAGAAATGTTACCCCTGTCTTAACACCATCTCTTCTCTGTTATTACCCAAAGCCGTACTATGATCCTGCTGCTGGTGCACGCACCTGATCACGCTGTGTAACAGCTGAGATGTGCGTTTCAGTGATGAAATAGCAGGAGAGGCAGCAAAAAGCAGTGTGTGTACTGCTGATCTTTGTGTGTGGAGAAGAAAAGCTGCAGAGATGTCAAACATAAAGGCAGCTCTGCTACATACTGTTAGGACTTTCTGTGCTGCTTAATTAATCTCTGCTGTCTAATTGGATTTAATTAGCAGACTAACTCTACACAAGTTTGCTTGTATATTGATTTGAGTCAGGTCTGTTGCAGCAGGGAAAGTTCTAACACTTGCAGGATTACAGCCCTCGAGGACCGGAGTCGCCCATCCTCGCACTACTGTTTGTTTTTTAGTCATTAAAGTGGACCTGCCGTGATCCTCAGTCCTTGTTTTTGAGGATCCTGCAGGGTTTCCTCAGAACATGTCTGAGTCAGGTGTGTTGCAGCAGGGAAACTTCTAAAACCTGTTAGAGGATGGTGCTTTGTCTAGATTATCTTTGCACCCATATCAGCTGCAATAAGTTTATAGATATGTAATGAGGGTGAGCCGTCTCCTGTGGGAAGTGTTCCCCTGAAAATAAGGGGGTTTGTTTTAAGTGCCTCCTGATTGGTCAGATTCTTCAACAAAGTTCATAATAAGACGTTTCTGTTCAGTAAATACGCTAATATTTTGCAATTGTTGCATATTAATAATATCTTTGCATTCTTTAACTCATTATTCTGCATTGTTTTAAATTATTTTAATATATTATGCAGTTAAATTAGCAGAATAAGTGTGTTTTTAAAATGCCAAAAAAGATGCTTTTTACTTGCTTGTGTGCATGTTGCCTTCTTTCATTACATTCATGTGTATTTTGCCATGAGACTCGTGTCTTTTTAGCCTTGGAACATCCTTGACTTTTAGCTTCAGTCTTCTTAGAGAGTCGTCGTTAATAAACAAACGATCGAGTCTAAGCAGATTGCTGAAAAAGGCGAGAAGTGTCAGCTGAAACTGAGAGAGAGGGGGGGGGAGATATTAACTCGTGCAAATTTGCATGCATTTATTTAAAAAGTAAAAGGTTTATTTCAAGTAGAGTATACAAAATAGGTTTTTATTAGGTGTTTTTTTAGGTTCTTTTCATGCTCATGCATTAGGATCATCATAAAGGTCAGTGGGTCTTTCTGTCCAGTATGTCTTGTAAAGGCACATTTATACTCGAAGCAGATGAGCGGACAGTGTCAAATGTCTTTTGCGTCTGTTACTAGCATCATTTTGATGTGTTTTCAGGGTCCCTAACCCTTCGAAGCGCAATGGCAGCGCTGTGCTGATATGCAATTAGTGATGGGATAACAGGAAGTTAAGGATGCAGATTGCTATTTAAAAAGAAACAAACGGTAAACGAGAAAACGGATTATAGCTACCGTTTACGTACATAAGGCATCATAAATGAGCCAAAGACTTTTGCATCTATATGGATGCATGTATTTGCACAGCCTGTCATCAGAGGAGCTGCATGAGCCGTCTTCGAGCTGGTGCTGCATCCAGAAACTCCACACTTGTTGGCTTGCAGGACATACCTTTTAGTCTGTACATAATTGTCCAGGAGGTCAACACATGATCAAATTTACATCATGTAGCCTCAGAGGAACTGCTGGGGGAAATATCAGGCTGCAGGGTAGCGTGGATTCATGTTTTATGTTTGCAAAGGCTGTTTTCCATCCCGTAGCGTTGTCTCTGCTGTATGCTGTTTGCAGCTCGAACCTGCTGCTTCTGCTTCCCCGTGTACACACATCAATACCTCTCAGTCTGCTGCTCTGATCTGTTCTCCCAGGAGGGTTTTACTCTGTGTGAGTAGAGAACAAGGCAAAGGGGAGGAGATGGGGGAGGGAAAGGGAGTGAGCCAGCAGTGGGACTTCCTGTACGCCAGCTTTCCTCTTCATAATGGAGCCGACCCATGAAATTAAACACCATAGCATGGCACAAGAGACAGTATGTGAGAACGTACCTATGATCAGAATCAGGGCTGGATCTGGAGAACAGGGCTCCTAGGACAATTATCTCCAGGGATCCTCTTTACTTTGTCTGGAACTGAGAATTTTTAAAATAAAACTATAAACGCTACATGAATTTTACACCAAGATCTTTTATTAAAGGGACAGTACGAAGCCCACAAGGTTTTCAGAGGGGTTTAGGTGTGGACTCTGCGGATCACCTGAACCACTCTCACAATATGAGCCCCACAGATCCTGGTATTGTTGTAGGGAAGAAACCATCCATTGGTGGAATAACCTGCTCAATCAGTATAATGTTGCTGAACTGGGACCTTACCAACCACAGACTCTCGCCACAGGCTTGTACAGTAGGCGCTTCATCTGCCGGTCTCCTTACCCGTACCCACTCTGAAACAGGATAAATCTAGAGTCACATGACCTTCTTTCACTGCTCCAAAGTCTAATCTTTATGCTCACCACTAAACTGAAGCTTTTTTCTCCAGTTAGTTTCTCATAGACATGATTGAGGACATGTTGGGTTGCTTGAACGCATCAACCAGGGTTAAATATATTCCCAAACTCTCGCAGTAGCCTAATCCCCACCCGGGTCAGACAGGTTTAAATCCAACCTTTTTCTTGTTCTTGCCTCAAAGTTCTCGCTTTTCATGCAGCTTGTAACAAGCTTAAGAGGTGACAGAGAAACGGCGAGTCCTCACACTCGCAGGGAGTTTCTTTCATCACTTTCCAATGCTTTAGAAGATGAAACCACAAAGTTAATAGTTAAAAGTTGCAAGTCTTTGTATGAAAATGTGGGAATTGGGCTACACCAGAAAAAAGAGAATACATTTACAAAAGGGCTCTTTTAGTTTTTTTTTATTTAAACTGTAATTTAGGATTTAATGGGACAAACCTGGGAGAGAAAGTTTAAACTAATGCTTGATGCACTTATGTTGTTTTTCTTCTTTACTTATGATGAATTAACATGGTTTAAAGCCTGCTGTTTTACTGTACAATCTTATCAAATATTTAGCTGAAAATAGTTTTTTTTATTATGGCGCCTAACCCGTTTGTACTGGCAGCAAAACGGGCCCACAGCATGATCCTTCCAGCACCATGCATGAGAATCTGGACATCCTTCTCAGACTTCAGTTTCATTTTATCTGAATGAGCCTCTGGTCGTTGTGATGTATGAGAAACTTTACTTTGTGAGCGTTGTGTGTGTGTTTATGCTGGGAACATGAATAAGACTTGAATGTAAAGGCAGTGATTTAGTGTTTGTCTACACGTATCAGGAGCTGCTATTAGACTGAGCATAGAAATAGCTGTGTAGACAGGTTACCACGAGGCAGCAGTGACTTATTATTCTCTTTTTTAAATAATCATTTTGCATTTTGAGCTTTCTCTTTGTTGCTCGTCTGGTTCAGTAATGTAATGTTGTTTTACGTTGGGACAAAGCGGGTAAGAGCGAGTCCTGAGTGTCGGTGAGAAAAGAAGAGGCTTTGGAAAGCATAAACCTTTTTGTTGCATTGCAAAGGTCTGTTTGAAAGCAGCGCTTTATTCATAGTTATTATTGAAAATATATATTTTTTGTGTGTTTTTGTCAACTTCAGCTCATTTTCTGTTCGATTGCTTCTGTCTGCAACACCAAGCAAATCAGACCTATCAGCACCTATTAGGATCAAGTTGCAGCGGTACTGTAAATACCCGCTTTCACTCCTCCATTTTGGCATCCTCTTCAGCCAGAGCTGATACATTCCCTCAGATAAGCTCTTTTTTTTATATAAAAAGCAGTGACTAATAACTATATTTTCAGGATTGATTTATTTTCATTTATCTTATTGCGCCTGGGATTAATGACGTAATAATGTCGTGCTTTTTGCAGTAACCTGGAGTAGTTTGTTTTTAAACTGCATGACTTGTTTTTATAAACTTTCTCCTGTATTGTAGTGACGTTCAGTCCCGTGCTTTGCTGCCGCCGCGTCTCTCATCCTGACATAGATAGACTGCACTTGTTGGATGTGGTTCGCTCGGAAAGCTGCCAGCTATTCTGTGAATGTGGTTGAGGGAAACCCCCGTAGTTTCAGTGTGGTGACTCACAGCTCCTGCTGTACTGTGGAATTTGGTCAAGTGTCTATTTAGGGTTGAAAGAATCTTATCTTGCAACCTACTTCTCCTTTTGATATGTCTTTTTTCCAAGTAGAGATGAAGCTTGTGGGGTATTTATAGCTGTTCAGTCTTGTGAGCGTGCATCAAAACAGAAACACAAACGAGACCGAGCTGTGGTTTATTGGTTACTGTATGAATGTGGATCAGGTTTATGAAGGAGCTCTGCTGCAATGCTCCTTTTTTTCTGATGATATCACTACATACTGCAAACTGAGTGGACATCCTGCTTGTCCCTGCATCACTGGTAGCTCAGAGGACAGGAATGTTTAACCCTGCTCTGCGCTGACCTCTGCATTCCTTAATCTGAGGGCATCCCAGCACGCTCCCTCACTGCATGCTGGTTAGTGGAAATCCATCACTGGTATAAGTGCAGTCTAATTCTCTGTAGGTTTAGGGTAAATACTCTCTCCTCTTTTTTTTCCCCCACAGCCTTTTTTTTTACTCCTTTAAATCAGCTTTGGCTGCTAAAATAGGATCTGAACTGAGAGCATTCCTGTGAGAGGGCACAACCCAGACCACAACAACTATAGAGAGGCTGGAAGGTAGTGGGGTTGTTACTCATCTCTTTCCAGTTGCAGACCTGATGAAGCCACACCTGCTGCCTGCATCATAAACGGCACTTTGTCATGCTGGTTTCACCTGCAGGAGTTCAGCTACTTTCTCACACTGGATGTTGATATTTACCTGCATCGCTTCTATTCAGGCGCGATAATTCAATGCTGATTACTTCATATAGATATGGATTTAATTATTTAATCACTTGTAAATGTCCCTGTTTATTGTTTAGTATTTTCATATCACTGATAAAATGAACAGGCTTGAAAGAAAAATGAATATTAGTCATTAATTATCCATGACAACTTTTTTTTTTTTATCTCTTGTGCTGTTTGTTTTGTTTGCAATGTTCAGGTACAGGAGCAGGTCCACCCGAACCTGACGGCGAAGGATGATGCCCTCCAGCACATCGAGGAGCTGATCCTGCAGCTGCTCAACATGCTGTGTGTGGCCCAGCCTCGCTCAGTGCAGGATGTAGAGGTACAGCCTCATGGCAGAGCTTTTTGCAACACAAACGCAGTTTATTTCGGTGCTTAATAAAAGAAATATATGTATCCTGCTTGTCTCGGAACAGGAACGAGTCCAGAAAACCTTTCCCCACCCTATAGATAAGTGGGCAATCGGTGATGCTCAGGCAGCTATCGAGAAACCAAAGAGAAGAAACCACTTGCTTCTCCCTGTGGACAAGATACACCCATTACTCAAGGTAAAGACGCTGAGCCACCTGTACATATAACAAAAATCCTAATGGTTCATAATCATAGAGTTCATAACAGCACGTACTATATTATCTGGAGTTTCCCTTTAAATGCCTTTTTATTATACTAATCCTTTGTTTTTCTGCCTTTTCTCTCACCCAGGAGGTTTTGGGCTACAAAGTAGACTACCATGTGTCCTTATACATCGTGGCAGTGCTTGAATACATATCTGCGGATATCCTCAAACTAGCAGGCAACTATGTTGTTAACATTCGGCACTTTGAAATCAGCCAGCAGGACATCAAAGTGTCCATGTGCGCAGACAAAGTGAGAAACCTCATTTGTGACGCGTCCTGTTAAAACCTGGTTTTGATTGACTCGTACTGATGAGTTGCTGTGTGTGTGTTTAGGTGTTGATGAACATGTTTGAGCAGGATGAGGACATCGGTTTGATGTCGCAGTGCCCGGACGAGCCCTCGTCCTCTGGCGAGCTCACCTACGACGACCTGGTCAGGCTGGAAATCGCAGAGGAGCGGCAGTACCTGCGAGAGCTCGACCTCATCATCAAAGTGTTCCGGCATCACTTCCTGTCAAACTCCAAAATCTTCACCGCTGAGGTGAGATGTTTGAAGCTTTCTATTCATTTTATTTAAACATGTTCACATGGTAATTTTATATTAAATGCAACAAGTGGGTGCTATTTATTCATCACAATATGTACAATACATGCAGTAACTTCTATTATAATCCTATATTATACCTCTTATTTCTTCTGTATTAACCCTTTATGGCCGGATGTCGCATATTTAATACATACTGTTTGTGAGACATGTTGCATCACTTTATGGCAGAAACTTCACTCATAATGTTG
>JBAMIG010000021.1:17398888-17419507 GCA_037177335.1 Kiunga ballochi
ATTACAGGAAATAAAGAACTTTTTCACAATATTCTAATTTTCTGAGACAGTCCTGTATATTGTTGGTTAGAATTTTTTTTTTAACCCAACAAAGAGGTTAGTTCAACTGAGAGCTGAGACAGATGATTATTTATATTCTCTGAGGACTGGATAACCATTTGGACCAGTACCTTTGCAATGTTTCTTCACAAAGTCTTAGAGAAAAACTCATCTTTGCCATTTTGTAAATATCTTTTATTATGTCTTCTCACTCTCCAGCATGGGTCTTTTTTCTTTTTGGCTTATTTAAAATGTTCAAGGTTTAATTTGAACACCTTTAAGTTTGTATGTAGTGTGTTAAAAACATGCTTTGTACTGATTAATCATCGTTGTGATGCTGTAGTTGTTGAATATGAAGTAAATCTTTGGGCTTCTGTAAATTAACAAATCTTTTCTGGGACTTTTACAGCAACTTCAGGAGCACAGTAAAGACAAAGACGACAGAGAGTGTCTGAAACAGGCAATTACAGCTCTGATTAACCTCCAGTGTAGCGTGGAGCGCATCTATGCCAAGCACCAGCCTCGCCGTAAACCCGGGTACGTCCTGCAGTAGGATGATCACCGTTTCACAGTTACGCAGAGTAGTTTAACACGGGTGCATCCAGTAGTTTCATCCTGTAACATGTTACCTGCTGTGTGAACTTTTCTGCTTTCTGACTGAACTCCACTCTTCCCTCGCAGTGAGCCCATGTACCGCCTGTACAGCCGGCCGGTTCGTAGCAAACAACTAGCCATCAAGCGCATGAACGAGATCCAGAAAAGCATCGACGGCTGGGAGGGCAAAGACATCGGCCAGTGTTGCAGCGAGTTCATCCTCGAAGGGGCACTTTTACGGGCCGGTGCGAAGCACGAGAGACACAACTTCCTGTTTGACGGCCTGATGATAAGCTGCAAGGCCAATCAGAGTTCCCGGCTCCCAGGGGCGAACAACGGGGCGGAGTATCGTCTGAAAGAGAAGTTTGTGCTGAGGAAAATCCGTATCGTGGACCGGGAGGACTCGGCAGAGCTGCGGCACGCTTTTGAACTCGTAGGCAAAGATGAAAACTGTGCGGTTTTCTGTGCACGGACAGCAGAGGAGAAAGCGTCATGGATGGCAGCGCTGGTGACACTTCAGTACCGCTCCACTTTGGATCGGATGTTAGACACAGTGCTGCAAGCGGAGGTACAGGAGCATCCTCTAAGACTGCCCTCTCCAGAGGTTTACCGGTTTGCAGTGGAGGACTCTGAGGAAAATATATTGTTTGAGGACAAAGTGCAGAGTAAAACTGGTGTCCCCATCATTAAGGCTGGCACGGTGGTCAAGCTAATAGAGAGGCTCACCTACCACATGTATGCTGGTAAGGCTGCAGCAGCTCCTGCAGGGACTCTAATATTGTTTTATTCAGTTTAGCAGGCAAGTTTACATATGATTTGATCTTCTTTTAGATCCCAACTTTGTTCGCACTTTTCTTACCACCTACCGGTCGTTCTGTACGCCACAGGAGCTTCTGGTCCTGCTGATGGAGAGGTAATGTTCAGCAGAATTCATGCTGCTTTGTTTAGCTGGAAATCTCTTAATATATCAAACGCTGTGGTCATTCTTACCTTCTGTAGATGTTATTTGTCTTAAAAACCTTTTCTTACTTCAGGATTGAGATCCCCGAGCCAAAACCAACCGAGGAGGGTGGAGAGGGTCTCTGGAACGATGATCAGCTAATGGCAGCTGAGCTTCAGAGGTTTAGAAAGGAATATGTGCAGCCAGTCCAACTCAGGTAGAGCAGCCGACTTCCTCTGTTCCTTTTGAGATGTTTAGAGGTGGTTCCTCTTATGTGCCAGAAACATGGATCTAATATCCAAAAGCCACTCTGACGAAGACATTTTTGCCTGTTTGTGTTTTAAGGACTGCAGGTAGAACTTAGCATAATGCTACATCTGGTATCTTTTCATCCATTATCTGAACCATTTATTCCAATGAAGGGTTGTGGGTAGCTGGAGTCTATCCCAGCAGTCATTGGGTAAAAGGAGGATACACCCTGGACAGGTTACTGGTCCGTCACAGGGCCAACACACAGAGACAAACAAGTCACACACACATCCACTCCTAAGGAAAAGCGCAAATGATCAATAAACCTAACATTTCTTTGGATTGTGGGAGGAAGGAATGTAAAGTTAAACTAAGGTAAAAACTTTAGATAAGCTTCATGGTTTTATAGCTCATCAGTTCTTTTCTCATATAAGTAATTTACATTTTGAGTCGCTGAATGTGAAGAAATGAGGAAGGTAAATTAATGTGCGACCCGAGCCCGGGAAAATGTCCCCATGCGTTGTGTTGTTTTTATTACCGCAGAAGTTGTTACATCATGAGGAATATTTGAGCCATAACTCATCATAAAAGTGTCAGAAAGCTGAGAGCTTTCCTGTGTTGGGCAAAGCTAAATCAGCTGCTGTAAACTTTATTTTAATGCAGGACAAGAAGGAAATGGTTAGTTTACACAGCAACATACAAATCACTGCATCAGCTGTGTTTTTAGAAAACACTGAGTGGCTGCAGAAAGTAGCTTTTCCCCTCACCTCTTTTGCCACATCTTTGTGTCATTTTCTCTTTTTTGATGCTCCAAACATTGAAAACTTGAGTTTGTACAGTAAATAATGCCAAACAGTAAAAAGAAAAAGCTACTGGAACAGGGTGTTCATGAAAAGCTAATGATGCAACCATAAAGGCTGCTTTTCTATTTCACGTGTAATCGAACATAGACTCATTTTTACTGCTTCACAGGGTTCTCAACGTTTTTCGTCAGTGGGTCGAACATCATTTCTATGACTTTGAGAACGACCCGGAGCTGAGAAGTCGGTTGGAAGAGTACATCAGCAGCAAAATTCAACTGCGAGGTGAGTCACAGATCCATGTTTTCTCTCAGGGGTCGGCGACTCCGGTCCGAGAGAACCGTTAGGTATCGTTTTATCGATTATTGTTAGATACATACGTGAATACAATTAATAAGACTATTAAACACTTTAATGTTAATGTAATCCTGTAGGACAGGGGTGTCCAAAGTCTGTCCTCGAGGACTAACTTTGGACACCTAGTAAAAGCAAGTTAACTAAATATTAAAACAAACCTGATCAGAATAATAAAGGAGGCCATATTAATGTAGTGTCAATAAAATAAAGTTTAAACTGATTTAAAAAAGAAAAGAAAAAAGAATCATAGTTTATGATGGAAACACTGAAAAGGATTGATAGTAAAGGTAATAAGTATAATAACACCTGTGAAGGTAGTGATCTGCCATAAAAATAAACTTACCCAGACCCAAACACACATCCACTGACCCAGATGGTGTTTTTCCTTTTAAAATCTGTGTTTGTACTGTCCGGGTGTCTGTAGTTCTCTTTCGTAGCATTTGTTTTGTGTCTCACTATGGGAACGCTCTGAGCGTGACCTCATCAGAAGCACTTATTACACTCTCCCAGTCAGGATTATCCAGACTGGTCTGGCAAAAATTTGCTCAACCAGCAGTGGACCTGTTTGCAAACAGAGAGAACACGCAGCGTCCCCTGTCCCTCCCCATCATCTTCCACGAGGTCCCTGAATGGACGCAAGGGGTCCATCTTTGAGAAATGGTTCTCTGATCTGCAGGAAATTCCATTTCAGTGCTCTGTTGCTGTGATCCTGGCTTTCCTCCAAGACTTTGTGAAGAAAAGGAAAACTTTCAACCATCAAGGTGTATCTGGCAGCAATCTCAGCATGCTACATTGGATCCAAGGGAAAGACTATGGGTCATCACCCGTTGGTGGCTCGGTTCATGAGGGGAGCTCGATGCAAGCTGCCTGTTATAAAGCCCTAAGCCATGTCATGGAACCTTCCCCTGGTGTTGAATGCATTAACACCCCCACCTTTTGAGCCTCGTTTGACCCACCTTGAGGTGGATCTGAAGGTGTTGCTGTTGGCGCTTGCTTCAGCAAAACATGCAAATGAGATTCATGCGCATTCATCATGCACAAAGTTCTCTGCAGGTGGTGAAAAGCTGAGCTTGCTCCCTAACCCTGCTTTCTTGCCTAAAGTATCGGGGTCGTGTTCCCCAATCGACCTGATGTCTTTTAATCCCCTGCCTTTCTTGTCAGAGGAGCAGCGGCGGTTACACAAGCCCATCGGGGGAAAACTGTCCACACAGCAGCGGGATCGCACTGGATTGTTGACGCTCTTTCACTTTAGCTTACAGCTCCAAGCAGCTTCAGCCTCCAGAGGCCCACTCAACCAGAGGTCTCCACTTCTTGGGTCCTGTTTAGGGGCATGTCCACCACACACTCAGTTTTACAGGCTCGATGTTACAATGCCACCACTGGCTCATTCAGTGCTCAGTCTGGCACCAACCCCATCGGCAGGTTGGTTACTTAAGTCCTTCTGCTTACGCAATCCAGGAGTAAGTATTTTCCCACAGTGAGACACCAAACGAATGCTACTCAGAGAACCGGGGTTAATGTTTGGACGACTAACGGGAAACTGCTTGAGTAAATGTTGTAATCATGTGTTTATTGTTTAGGGAAGTCCATGAGAAAGTGGGTCGAGTCTATCAATAAGATTATCAAGAGGAAGCTGCAGACTCAGTCAAACGGCATTAGTCACAACATCACCTTCGAGAGCTCGCCTCCTCCCATTAGGTGGCACTTGTGCAAAGTTGGTCAAGTGAAGCATTTCGACCTCATGACACTTCACCCCATAGAGATCGCCCGCCAGCTCACGCTGCTCGAGTCTGAGCTTTACAGGTGAGTCTGATGGAGGTTTGGCATCAACATCTAAGTGCAGGAATCCATTTCTTATTACCATTTTTCCATCCTCAGAGCTGTGAGGCCATCCGAGCTGGTCGGCAGCGTCTGGACCAAAGAGGACAAAGAGAAGAACTCTCCAAACTTGCTCCGCATGATCCGCCACACCACCAACCTCACACTGTGGTTGGAGAAGTGAGTGGCAGGAAGAGGCAGCGGTGTTTTCACGTGTCCTGGAAAAGGCTAAACCTAACCATGCGTGTCGGTGCGTTGCAGGTGGATTGTAGAAACGCACAACCTGGAGGAGAGGGTGTTAGTGCTATCACGGGTCATAGAGATCCTTCAGGTTTTCCAGGAGCTCAACAACTTTAACGGCGTATTGGAGGTGGTCAGTGCCGTTAACTCGGTCCCGGTCTACAGGTTAGACCACACATTTGAGGTGAGTATAGAAGGGTAGCTGCACAGAGGAGCAGCCATATTTTTTTTCCTCTTAAGCTTCATAGCACAGCCTGTCCTGGATGAAGTGACCCGTTTTAAATCTTGGTGTGTATAAAACACTGCGGCAGAAAATGGATGGATGCTCTCAAAGTTGATTTCCAATGAAAAGTTGAGCCTTCCCAGCCTGATGCAGGCCTGTTGTTTATAATGTTGGTCATAGTGCTGGTTATGGGTAGGGGACAGGTGTTTTATACTAATAATGACTTTAAACAGAAGCCATTGATACAGGTAACGAGTGGAGGACAGAGGAGTCTCTTAAAGACAAAGGTACAGGTCTGTGAGAGCCAGAAATCTTGCTGGTTTGTAGGTGAAAAATCCTACAGTATGGCTTCCTGGTTCTTTCTGCCACTCTCTCATATTTAAAGTGTCCCTATGATGGAAATCACAGGCTTCTCTCATCTTTTTATGTGGGGAAACTTTGCTGCATCCTATAAAGAAACGAGTGGTTCCTTCAGACTGACCTATTCATATAAGTTATACTTAGCTCCAGCAAAACACAGCTTGTGTTATTTAGCGACTGAGCGATGCCTCTGTGACCTGTTGACCGGCTTCTGTTTTGGCTCCAGCGCTGACTCAGAAAATTCTTGTCGCTGATTTATTTTGTGACCGTATTTAGTTTTAGTGAGTCTGTGCACGTTTCCTTGCAGGCAATACCCAGGGAGAAAAAGAAAATCTTAGAAGAAGCTGTGGAGCTGAGCAAGGACCATTTTAAGAAATACTTGGCCAAACTCAAGTCAATAAACCCACCCTGTGTGCCTTTCTTTGGTAAGTCCAGCACCGTGTGGATAAACTGTGTTTAAAATAGCTTTGTGGAGATTCTGCTCATAAATCATTAGTTTATATTTGATTGTAAACCTCTTTCTTCTTTTCTGCTTAGGTATTTATTTAACAAACATCCTGAAGACGGAAGAGGGCAACCCCGACTTTCTCAGACGCCACGACAAGGATTTGATCAACTTTAGCAAGAGGAGGAAAGTGGCTGAAATAACAGGAGAGATCCAGCAGTACCAGAACCAGCCCTACTGTCTGAAGGTGGAGCAAGACATCAAGGTGAGGGCTCCTGATTTGGTGCCTATTAAAATGTGTTAAAAATCATTACAAATCTGGAGCTTAGAATCGATCTGTCCTTCGTCACACAGAGGTTTTTTGAGAACCTGAACCCAACGGGCAACATGAACGAGAAGGATTTTTCCGACTACTTGTTCAAAAGGTCTTTGGAAATCGAGCCGCGTAACTGCAAGCAGGCTCCTAGATTTGTGAGTTATTTTCATTTATTTGTGAAATAAAACCTTGTTGATGAGCAGCGGTCATGGTGTCGGCAGAAAAGATGCAACAGAGTAAAGCTCGCGTTTAGACATCCACATGTGATCTTAACACCCCATCAGTCTATAGCTGGAAATGTGGTAATAAATAGCAGCTTTTATCTTTATCAATCCAACACTCGTTCTGTCATCTTCTGTGTTTTATTCCCTTCCTGCGCTCTCCTCATGCAGCCCAGGAAATACTCATTTACCTTGAAGTCGCCTGGGATCCGGGATCGACCCTCCAACACGCATAAGGGCCACCCCGTCAGCCTGGAGAAGGAGCCCCAACATAAGATCACCTTCCGCAGCATCGCCGAGACCGATACAGACCATTCGTCCTCTGTGCCAACCTCCCCCAACACGCCCACCCCTCCACAGTCGGCGTCCTCCGACCTCGGCTCGGTCTTCATGGAGCCCGACCTCAACAGTTCCTACGGCAGTGAGTTACGAGCAAATGGAGCGGATAAACGCGGCTCAGAGTGCATTCTGGGAAATAACTCTGTTTGAATTTTACAGTTTTTAACTCGATGTGCGTCCCAGTCGCCTCGCCTGCTCTGAGTGAGTGGATTTCTGGCTTACTGGAAAAAGCAGCTGGTAAAAGTACCCTCTCCTGATCGTACCCCGTCTGGTTTTTTTCCTCAGAGTCGGCCTCTTGTGGCAGCCTGCACCAGCTTGGAGATGAGCAGAGGCCGCCTCCTTTGCCTCCTCGGCGGAAAGACGCCACGTCTGGAGAGAAAGTAAGAGAAATACACCACTAACAAACCGTATCAGACTGTTTCTGAAACTGGTCCGTTTCATCAGAACCAGTTGGACTCACCAATAATCCTTTGAGCAGGAGTTTAAAGGCTTTAGCCTCTGCTTTTGTTAGAGAAATGCAGCTGTTTACATCTATATAAACTCCTCAGTCGTGGCTGAATTTCAGCACTTTCATAAAATCTAAAATATAGCGCACAGTTTCATACCCGTCCAGGATTTGGTTTGTTGTGACCATAAAGCTTCAAATTTTCTGTTAAGGATTTAAAAGTTACAGCAAAACGTTTTAGTTTCCTTTAAAAAGCACCAGAAATATAAACATTATGAAAGTATTACATCATTCATCTCAATGCTCATAAAGTAGCAACTTATTGTTTAAATAAATATATACCTGGTGAGGCTCCTGAATCGCATTTACATCTAAACAAGGAAGTCTTTACAGCTTTACTGGCTACATTTAATCATGACTCGATCAGCAGCATGTGCAGGTCATGTGACGCGGTCCCATCAGTAGCTAGAGGCTGTCCACCAATCACAACTGTTAACGGGAACAGAGAACAGCGGCTTTTACATCATCTTTTCTTTCATCAAACTGACGAGCAAATGCTTTACAGACATCGACTCGTGTCGTTCCTCTGGAGCGATCCCTTTCCGGCTTCCCGGCGTCCTCAAGCATAATTTTACCTTTTATTTTAGCCATGACATCTGTAGGAGGAGCAGGAAAGAGTAGCACAAACAGATCTGTGTTTATAGAGGAGGAGTCCCAAAGCAAAGCGCTTCAGGTCACATGATCCCCTGAGATGTGGATCAATAGTCAGCAGCCTCCATTTACGTTGCATTAAAATGTGTCTGTGTTTCAGCTGAGCTCCAGGTCGGACGACCCTCCAGCCATCCCTCCCCGTCTGCCGCCCCACCCACCAAGAAACCAGCCTCGACCTCTGATCTACAACAGCCCTCCCATTGATGGACCCCTGCCCAGCCCTCCCCCTCCGCCGCCTCGAGACCCTCCTCCCGAAACCCCCCCTCCGGTTCCCCAGCGACCCCCGGAGATCTTCATTAACTGCTCCTTCAACATGCAGCCCTTACCGGTGAACCGATACTACTGGGACTGCAGCAGCTCCCCCAGCTCGCCCAACACCCCGCCCAGCACGCCGTCCCCTCGCTTCCCCAGGCGTTCCTGCCAGCTCAGCACCAGCCATAATAGCCTCTGCCCCATCCCCACCACCGCTCCACCCGTCCCCCCTCGACAAAACTGCAGCGCGCAGCTTCCTAAACTCCCACCAAAGACATATAAAAGGGAGGCGTTACAGACGCCGCTACAAGGCCTCTCATTGGTGGAGAACACCGACAGCAGCCAGTGAGGCAGCTTCATGTCTTTAATCACCAAAATGCAAACACAGGTGAGTCAAAGCTACTGATCTGAAAGAACAACACTGCTCCACACTCAAACCTAAATCCACCACGCTGTCTCAGGAGATCAGTAGCTCTGCCTCCATCCCAAACCCTCTGTGCCAAACCGCTCACCGGTGTGCCACCCGCCTCACCACCTCTGGCTCTGTTCTCCATCAGCTATGAAGGAGGGTGAAGAGGGTGGGCTTGGACTTTGTAGCCTCTGTTTCTTTTGGCCGTTGACGTTATCTGGATTTCTGCTGCAGACTTTTATTGTCCTCCACATCCCGTCTCCTCTACGACCAGCTCGGACGCGGTCCCTTCATGGTGGATGCAAGCAACTGACTGGTTTGCTTTTCCTGCCAAGTGAAGCAGTTGCCAAAGTCTTATTTTATGCAGGGGGATAAGGGATTTTCTGTTTTAAAGCCAACGTGACACTAAAATAAACCAGAAATGAATCCCCCACCTCGTATTTCAGCTGTACACTGTGACTGTAAAGTAGCAAGTCAAGACTGTTTTCTTCTTTGTTTGTTTTGTCTGAAGCCTCTCAGTCACAAAACGTTGCCTTTATATGAATATATAAAACAAGAAAAACAACAGTGATGACCTCTGAGCCCAGGCTTCAGTCCTATCGGCCCACATGGGGACAAAAGCCGAGAACACTCCGTTTGCACATTTTAGGCAAAGGCGGCTGGTTTGGATGAAACTTGTGTTAAAAAAAGAGGAAGAAACTTCTGCAGTGCACGGCAGAGGCACGTCGATGTGAAACAGCACCGGGAAGCGGGCCGAACAAGAGGACTCTCACTCTTAAAGCTGATGTCTTAACCCATTCCCTTATGGGCGCGCTGCTGTCTGACACTGTGCTCTTCTCCAAAACCTCCCCTCCCCTCGACGCCTCCGTGGCCAATCTTCATCATTTGTATTAAGACTTTGCACTGGAAGCTCGTATTCTCCCACCAAAGCTGGGTCAGCCTCCTCTCCCGCTCCTCATACTTAAAAAGAGGAACTTTCTAACCCAGTTTCTTCTTTTTTTTTTTTTCCAGCTTAAGACATTTTTTTCTTTGAAAAGACTGAAATAATCCATGCATCATTCTCTGATGTGCCTTTTATTTTGTTTTCTACTTTACAGAAATAAGCAAATGGTGTCTAAATGCTTAAAAATAAAGTTGCCTATGTAATGTTTAGAACAAAGCTATACACTATGAAATTGTACATGTTTGTGCATACTGTGTATACATAACATGTATACACTAATTTGTATAAAGTGACTTTTTTCTGTCTTATTGTACCCTCATCCACCTTTATTCAGATATTTCAGATTAATCCCGTGCTGCTACAGTCGGCTATAAAATAATAAAAACTAGACTAAAGGAGTAAGAAACAAGTCGCTCCCACTAACTTACTGACAATCTCCAGTTGAAACACTGGGAGTATTAATGAGGAAAGCCATTTTTTTCTTCCCTGCCCCTTTAGATGTTTTGGAGCAACGGAAATAAAAACCCACTTCAATATGCCAAGCACTTACTTAGACACGTGCTTCACTTTGTACATCCTAATAATGGCCTTTTGTCCTTTTTCAAAGACTTTTCGATGCTTAGGCGGAGGTCGGAGCGATATTAAGCGTAGCAGCGGGATATACAGACGTATGTTCAGTTGCAGGTTTTGGGGCTTGGTGAAGAATTGGATGTTTTTCTGAGAAACACACTTTGTGCACTTTAGGCTGTACTGTTGAAGAGCCGCAGTTGTTACAGGTATGTTTGTAAATGCAGTGATCCCTGTGCAGCTGTGGGACTCGCTCTCGTGGATCAGGGCAGAAAAACACGCGTCTACCACCTCACTTTTCCCGCACGTTGCTGGTTCTGTTTGTTCACAAACACCACAAGCAGAGGTTTTCAGGTTTTTTTTAAAACCCCTTTTGAACATGCAGAGGCATCCTCCAGCAGTGGTGGGGGATTTTGATCAAACTCTGGATTAAAGGGGCACTTCACAGTTTCACCTCGCGTTCTGTCCATTTCCCATGTCAGTATTGATGGGGTTAATCTTATTTTGGGTTTGTGTTAATATTATTTTGCTTTGTTTTTTTTTAACCTCATCTCTGACTGAGTAACAGATTGGTTTTCCTCTTGGTGGCACTGTAACATCTTGATCCAGCAGTCGGTTTGTTTGATGGTATGTGGCCTTTTAACTGCTTTGTATTAATGGTCTTGATGAGATTAATAAATCACCCAGTCTTATTTTGTACTGAACTCCTCATTTCTTCGTTCTTTTCAGTGTCTGCAAATGCAGCTGGATATAAACTGCAAACGTTTTATGGGTTAAGCAGGTTAAAGACTTGTTTAAAGGAAAGGTTCAGTTGCTTTCTTAAAGTGTGGATTAAGAGAAGCTTCAATCCACACAGATTCACCCAAACTGGATGTAAAAGATTAGAAGAAACATGGTGGGGTCTGATGAGTCTCCAGTTTAGCTGCAAGGTGCAGGATTTAGTCTGGTGTCATGGTGGTGGGGATAATTTTTTGTATCATTTTGTGTTAATAGAGCATGACTTAAACACCCAGCTTATCTTAGTACTTCTATTGATCGTGTCATGGCATCAAATCAGGAACACATTGTTCAGGTAATCTTTAAAACTGCAAAAACATTTATCTTTATATGTAATTCTCCCACTCGCTTACAGATTTTAAGACATTTTGAACCGTACAGATAACAATTATTACAATTCATTAAAAATCTGAGCAAAAGTACTTTATTCTTCAAATTAAAACACTTTTATTGGATATAATATTCAGCAGAGCATTGTGCAGCCCCAGTGTGGACAGCGATCCAGTCATGTTCTCACATTAACCAGGAAATTGACAAAAAAAAGTGCCTGGGAAAAAATAAATATAAATGGTAATCTTCTCATCTGGTTTCTAAATTAAGCCATATCTGTTTTGCACACTGCGTTAGTAGCAGGTGACCTCACTAACAGATCAGTGCTAACTGGCTGGTAGCGGTAGCATCATTTTTAGCTACGTGCATGCTAATAGCTCTTAGCTTATTTTCTATTTTTAAAGTTTAAACTATGTATGTCAAAACTTTATTATCATGTTCATATGAAAAAGGTTTTTTAGTTTGTTATTAAGCTAGTCGTTAATATTCTCTCGCCGACTGTTTGTTTTTTTTATTACTATTTAAATGTATCTTGAAATGTTTTTTCAGAAAGAAAGGTTTGTACTTTAAAGGACCAAAAAGCTTATTAAAACAGAAAAAAAGCAATAAAAAACTGAATAAATAGAAGAAATTACTAAAAAAAAAAAAAAAAGTAGGTCCACCAGGCAAGTCAAACCATCTTGACTTGAAAATAACTGCATTTTAAAAAATCCCATTATTGAATTCTTAAAATGTTACTTAAACTAAATCTGAATAAAAAACTTCTTTGTATATTTACTATTTATTACAATATAGTAGGTCAAAATTATTATAGTTTAATCTTTTGTTTTGTGGTATTCACCAGGGTGCAGGAAAGCAGTATAGTTTGCATAAAGTTTCTACTATAAAGTGATGCTAAATGTCTCAGACTGTTACGGCTTTCAGCTCAGTCTGCAGGCTCCTTCATGCAAATCTGACTGTTCCATCTCTCATCTGTGAATGGCTGGAGCTGCCGTACCTCGCCTGTGATTGGCCCAGTCATCTGCTCTTCTACCATAAAGCCAGATTGCTGGTTCTGTGTCATGCTCCTGGTTTTGGCTTGTTAAAGTTTGTAACCAGGCTTTGGTGTTGTTTCTCTTTAGGTCCTTGGATCATGTTGCCTCTTGCTTATGGTTGGTTTATAAACTTTTTTAAAAAAAAGGTTGTAGCATTTAATTCTTTATTTTGCTGCCTCTTTCCCCTAGCAGGGTTGTAACGGAGATCGTATGTATAAAATATAAAATGTTGGGCCATGTTAAAGAGAAGAGACACAAATTAAGGAAGAAATTGGAATAAAAATCAGAGACCATGTTAAAACAGATGAGGGATCTTTTATTCTCTCACACAGATGCATCAGGCCAACCTGGCGGATCTGTCTGGTTCACATCACAGCGGTCACATGATGCTTCTGATGAAGAGTGCAGACAAGCTGGTGTGACACAGATCCACCAGGTTAGTTTCATCCCCGTATGCTCTCTGTCTGAGGGAATAAATGATTCCTAGGAGCACTATAACTCTGTTAACATGGACATATTGTCAGATTTATGTGGCGTTATGCTGAGACAGAGAGATGCAGATCAGAAACACCTATAGAAACAGAGTAAAATGGAAAAAACAGGCTGTGCATGTTCTCTTAAACATGTCTGTTAAAAGAAAAAATATTCCACATATTTTGATACAATTTTTTTAAATGTTTTATTAATGTTCTAGCCATGTGCGTTTATTTATGTTATGGTTTAAACGTGTATTTATTTCATTTCTATCTCTGATTTCTAATCTTCTTAATCTTTAACTTTGGACCAGGCACAGGATTTAAATCAATAAATAAATTTAGACATACATGTAAATGGATTAATTAATAGATACAAAATGCATAAATATAGAATTGTTTTTGCTAAATGTGTTATTTCTAGATTATAATATTTCAGTCCTCCAAAGTATCTTAAATTTTTATGTAACTCCAGACACGTACGTGCATCAGTTATTTATAATTCCCATCATGCCTTTGGGGAGAAGTCAAACTGTGCTGCAAGGTCCTTCGCTGTCTTCGCTGTCCCACAGTCCGCCGCTGCTCTCAGCTACATGGTTCTCTCTCTGCTGAGCCAAAACTGGTCTGAACACATGGAGACAGGACATCAGAGAACCAAGAGATGAAATGATCATTTAAATGATATTTTACAACTCAAGTTGATGCTCTTACCTCAGATTGTCCCTGCTCAGGTTGAAATTCTGAAAGTTTTGCCTCACTGGAGCTTGGATTGGTATGAAACCTTGTCTGTTGTCCTTTTCTGGAGCTGAATCCGCCTGCTGCATCGAGACATTTGGATTAAAATGACAAGAAGATCCCAGTCTCTTGCAGGAGTTAAGGGATAAAAGAGGCTGGGGAATTGATAAAGAGCTACATATTTCCCTCTTGATGTCACCAAACTCTACAGAAAGTGAGCTCAAAATGATAAATACTGATATTTTTTCATCTGTAACAGGCATATTCTAAGCGTTGCCATTGTCAGTCCCCATAAGACAACAAGACTCCTCAATACCTGCTTGGATGGATCGTCCCAGATGGGCCTGAAGGCACTTTTTGGATGCAGAGGTGGCGATCCTTTCCTGACGCTGACTAATCTCTTGCTGAAGGAGCTAACGAGACATGGGGTCAGCCCATCTACATGCGGACCTGTGGAGTTCCTAAGAGGAGGATGGGGGGTTAATCTGGGAATCTGCCACCTCAGACACACAGTCCTCTCCCTGGGTGCTTCTGTGGGCTGCTGCTGTTGGCTATACGAGGGCTTAAGAAGCACCGGCACCTGACTGTCCTCTTCATCCTCCCCACTGTTGCTCTCCATCTCCCTGCACAAGGTGTCATCAGGGCTGCAGGAGGTGACAGAGGAGTAGTCAAAGGCAGAGGTGTCATCGGGGTCTGTCTCGCAGTCATCGAGGCTGCAGTTGGTACGTGGTGCCTCCAGCTCATTGGTGCCTTTTCCTGTGGGCTGGCTGAAGGTGCCCTGACCAGAGTCACTGGTTTCTCCCCAGGCTGCAGAGTCGGGGTTGAGCAGGGAGCAGTATGCATGGCCGCAGTCATGGACCGGTTGGCTGGGGGTAACCTGGTCTTCTCTGCAGCCTTTCCTCCTCACTGGGCTGCAGGACCAGCACTCCAAACGCATCGAGTAGCAGCCGTTCACCCTGTTTGTGAGGGGAACAGCTTGCTGAGCATCTCTGTGAGAGGCATAAAAAGGAAACTGCATGAGCGGAAACAGATCCTCCATTGCATGAAACACTTTGTTTCGAGTACTTATTGAGCTAAAAATACTTTTTTTTTTCCCGTCTGCTTGAAGGCCATGTTTTTCTCCTGCCTGCTGTACTTCTGAGGCCAGCAGAGGGGGACACTCACCTCTGAGCTGCAGTGTTTGACCTGTCTCTCGGCTGCTGGCTCCTCGTGCAGCAATTTGCAGAAGATGTTCCGGCTTCAGCTTCACGAGAGCTGCTGTTATAATTAAAAATGCATTTTTAAACTCACGCATAACATGTTAGCGATGGTGACAGTGGCAAAATATCACATAATAAGTGAAAGCATGCAAGGTCATAAGGTTATTCTAAGCAAAATAACCACCCCTCTGCATCTAATTGAGGCTAAAATTAACAGTTATAGACAACAATGTATGATAAAGCCTGGTTTGACAAAAAAATATGTGAAATGTTGAACTTTCTATCTGTAATGCTTTTCCTTTAGTCCAGAGTCCATTTCAGGTCATGTTTTTTTCTTATTTGGAACCAATTCAGAATCAATTAGGTTCAAAATATCAGTGTTTTTAAATGTTTTAGTACAAAAGTTAAACAGCATCTAAAAGTCCTTCAGAAATGACAAAATACTGTTGGGGTAAGGAAAGCTGGAAGGATGTAGGTAAGGACTGTGCTGCCATGAGGATGTGGTTCTGCAGCACTGCAACACAAAGGTGTTAATACATATTTAAATAAAGTCATTTAGATACTTCCTTTAATGCAATCTTACCACAGTGTAACACTAAAACTGCATCATATTGATATGTAACGATGTAGATTGTTTTATTATCGAGGTTTGTATATAAAATAATGAAAAAAAGCAGAAAAGTGAAACATTTTGTCGTCACCTTTTGCTCACACGTTCTCTTTTGTCCTCATATTAAACTAATAGCATCAAACCTCGTTTCACATGTTGTGACCAGAAATGATCTTGTTTTGAGGATTGTTTGGTGTATTGATTGATTGAAGGAATAAAGGCGGCATCGGGTCACCTTTTCTGTGTATTACAGCAACTTTATGGATACTTCTGGGTCACTATAGTAATACAGAGATCAGAGATCAAATGGATCCTTTAGTTGTCTGAAGCATCATCAGATAAGGTGTGCATTGAAGAGTGACTGGCAGTAAGATATTTTAATGAAAGTAAAGTGGGAGAAAAATCATAAGAACTGGAGTGAAAATCAGCGACAGCAGGTCACCAGAGCTGTGACCTCTACACTACTGAAGCAGTCTGGGATCATCTGCACAGAGCGAAACAAGAGCAGCAACATCCAAAGAAGAACTTTGTAAAGTCCTACAAGGAACCCAGAGAGCTTTTCCTAGAGAGCTTTTCCTGGAAGGCGCTTAAAACAAGAAGACAGCTTGTCCAACAGGGTTCAGGCCGTGTTGACGGATGCAGGTTCTCATTCCAGTCTCTTTCATGCACTTTCTGTTTTCCAGTTCTGTATTTCCCTCACCTTTGTCCTGCTCCTCCTCCTTCCTCCCATCGAACATCCTCCTCCAGGGTCACGTGACAGCGAGACAAAATGGTCCTGAGTGCTCGCTCGGTTCCCAGCAAGAGGCTGCAGTCGGGATGGTCCTTCCCCGTCCACTGCAGCAGATTCTGCAGCCCCAACAATGAAAGGTAAAGATAATCAGCACATATTCAGACCTTAAATAACTCCAAAGTAGGTCTTTGCTGCTGCTAACTCACCTGAATGTGACTCAGGTAGCTGTGTATCCGAGCAACCGGCGCCAACAACAGGGACAGCAGTTTCATCTCCTCCCTCTCCAGCTGGCCACCCTGCCAGAACAAACAGAGGACATCCATCTGCACATGCGGTCTCATGAGCGTCTGAAAGATGCGACGCAGAAAATACCTGCATTTTGTTGCGTTTCTCATTCAGTCTGTGGAACTCCAGTGAGAGGAACGATGCCAGCGTGGTCGTGTATCCAAGATACATGTCTGAGAAAGCTGTCTGAACGACCCAAAACCAGAATAAAGGAAAGTAGTTTCATCATTTCTTTAATAAAACATAAAAATTTAAAATATGGGGATGGACTTACATCATTCTGGCCAATAAGCTGCACCAAGATATCTCCAACTAATGATTTCCAGTGCTCGGCAGATAAGCGCTCCTGCAGGGTGTTTCTGAAGTGCACGTGTCGTTGCAGAAGCTGCTCCACAAACCTCACATAAGTCTGGCTGGACGGCAAAGAAATCATGCTTATTCACACCTCTGTGACTCACTCCTGAATGTTTATGATCAGCAACGCTTACTACGGCTCTATCGTCATCTGGTGAGCTGGCGGCGTCCTGTACTGGTCATACAGCTGGTTTAAGGATGACACATACTCCCATTCGGAGTGGAGGAGCTGCATCGCCACCTGATGTCGAGCATCTGCAAAAAAACAACAACTTTACCTGCTTTTTTTCTGTTAAGGCTATTACTTTACTCAGGATATAACCTGAGATGGACTGAAGAAGAGAAAATGTTGCATGTTTTTCCTTCAGGAAAGCATGAGGAGTCACAGATATGTGTAAGCTGACCTGTGCCCTCGCTCAGACCAGCTTTCAGACCCTGAAGGAAGCAGTGGAGGAGCAGCTTTCCTCTGGGCAGACAGGCAGGGGGACCAGCCGCACATTCACACTCACTCTGTTCCCCAGTCAGCTCTGCTGGATTGCTGCAACAACAGACAACTAACACGTCTATCTCAAGGTTTTACATGTTATGATGCAATTTTACATATGACATCATGATACATTCATTCAGAGCAAAGATGGGTGTGAATGTTTTATGCAATGCTTTATAGGATGAAGCAGCTTGAATTAAACCTTTTCTGAGGTCTGGAGTTTGACTGCTGTGCTTGAGGTTCTGGTTCTGTTGCGTGACTCTGTTTCAGCCAAGCTAACTGTAAGGTCCGGTGGCTGCAAAAAAAAGCCTGAATCATCACGCCTCCACTACAATTGGTGTGAGGTGCATTTGTTTTTCATCAAAGTGTCCAAATTGTAGAGGCTTTCCTCTGTTATCCTTCCGAGGAAGAACCAAAATCCCTCAATGTTAGGCCAAAGCTAACTTAAAATGGACTGAAGCTCTGAAACTTTAGAGCAGCATGTCCAGATAATGTCTTCAAAAAAGACTTATTCCGGCAAGACATGGGTTAAACACCACACTGCGTCTGCAGGGTCCGGATGCTGGAGTTACCTCCATGCAGTCCAGAGCTTACAGCTAAAACAGCTCATCTTAAAATACAAATGATGGTTAAAAATGAAGAACTTGTGTAGTTGTGAAATCATTGCATGGACGAGCCGAGCTTTTACCTTTGTCTCTGCTTGGATGTAGAGCTTTTCCCATCCTGCTGAGGCCTGCTGCTGTACAGCTGCATGATGTGACACCTCATCACACCGAGTTCTTCCTGTAACAGCAACATTTAGCTTTCATGACATCATAACCTAACCAGTATCAGAAAGAAGTCACGGCAGGAGTTATTCCCAGTCTCACCCTCAGAGTCTCGACAAGAGCCTCCAGCCGAAGAGCTTTTTTCTGACAGCTCCTCCTGTTGTCTTCCAGCTCTTCCCTCAGGTGTACGTCTCCATGCTGGATCTGATTGAGCTCCAGCAGAGCGCTGGTGAAGCCTGTTTTCAGCTCTGTGACCATGCATTGCAACTAATGGAAATCACAATTTTAAAAGAAAATAGAAAAAATTAAGTACCTCCCTGCAGCATGGATTTCCTGTTTCAATCATCAAAGCTGCATTTTAGTCCTCAGAGAGGATTTATTCAGCAGCAGTTGCTGATTTTTTAAACCAACAGCAATAAACTGGATGTGAGTGTTTAAGAAAAGGCTTGTAAATGAGGGAATTTTACCTTGGAGATCTCCGCCACAAGCTCTGCCTCCTGAGGCTTCATGATCTCTGCACAGAGACACACAAACAAGCCAGTTTGCAAACACACAGCAATAAATGCACACAAGCTGCTTGTTCCAGCAGTCCCACAGAAATCATACACATTTTGCCTTCGTTTATTCCTTTATTATTTAAAGCCTTTGCTTCTTTTTTTTCCTGATTCATGGCTTTTATTTGGTACCTGCTCAGGTGTTGCCCCTGCCAGCAGCCCCTCTGCTAAGGAAGTGACAAGCCAGCCAAAGAGCTCAGCCCTGCAGGAGAAATGGCTGCAAGAGCCAAGATTCCTCCTTATGAATCTGCTAACAGAAGGCAGGGATCAACAAAAACCTGAAAGGGTGATATGCAAAAGCTCTGTGGTTTATATAGGCTACTAAATACATTGAATGAGGGGAAATAGAAAAGGTTATTACTCTGTTTTGTTTTTAAATCTATTTATCAGTAGTGACGTTTTAGTACAGTTTTGCATTCACATGACTCAAACACCTGTTAATTATAATGTCAGTGATGTATAAAAGTCCACAAATCCCTTATAATATAAAGAGATTAAGTAGAAATGCCGCAAATAAAAAATGATGATAATAAATGCAATAAATAACTTACCTAACTTAAAGCTCCTCTTTGTCTTCTTTTGAATAAAATTATATAAAAAAAATGGTATTCCTTAAATCTGTCCAAAAAATACGTTTTTTTCCTTTTATGATAAACCTTGTTTTAAGTTGTTTGCGGAGTTGCAGGGTTTGCGTTGCGGTGTGAGCGGCTCTGTGTCCACAGCAGATGTCCCGCATGACGCGCGTGTACGCACCACGAGGAGGCTGCTGAACACTGAGGTACACTGAATGTTAATGCACATTTAGCTACTATCCATGCTGACACCGCTCTGCTACCTTTACCTCTAAAGGGATTATTATAGAGTTAGGGTGGGCAATGACCTAAAATGATGAGAGAATTAGTGAGATAAAATGCAAGATTATGCTATAGCAATAAGAAATAGTCTGATAAGATTAAGGTAACTGTTTTAATCCAAAAATATATTTAAATACTCATATATTGATGCAAAAATAATATAGTATTATCCTACTTGTGATGTTTACATCCTTACATCCTATTCGTGTTTGTGCAGTTAATTTATATTCAAAACAGTTTGAATCTAAAACTAAGTTAAGGTGATTTAAATACACATGTAGTGTGAAGCACATAACTTCAAACAGTTTACTCATTCTTTTATATTGAATTTTAAGTTTTGGACCAATTTTCAATATTACCCTCTTCACTCCACCCGCCTTAACATGCCCGTATTACGAATGCAACGCTACCTTGGCAACGTTAGCTTTTTTAAAAAATAGGCGTGGCTAAAATGTAACCACGGAATCTGATTGGTTGGTGGCTTCACAGCCTTTTCAAATTTGTAGCAGCTGTTCGCTGCGCTGTCAAAACAGTCAACAGGAGGACAACGTGAGCGGTGAGAAATAAAGAAACTATGTTGCTATGCTGTACATTTTAAAATATCGAGAAGTCCTTGGAATCTTACTTGAAGGAAAAAATCGAAAAATGTCTTTATCCTTTTATGGTAAAGAGTGGATTATCCATCCATCCATTATCTACCGCTTTGTCCATAACGGGGTCGCGGGGGGGCTGGAGCCTATCCCAGCAGTCAACGGGCGAGAGGCGGGGTACACCCGCCAGTCCATCACAGGGCCAACACACATCCACATCCACACATCCACAAGAGTGGATTAAATTAAGCTAATTTAAATGTATGTCGTATGTGAGCTTCACGGCTAACTTGTGGTTATATCAGCAACATCTCAAGTAAGGGATTATTTTTCTGATTTTCTGATGGAAATTTTGAGTCAATATGTTTCATGTTTACGTGAAATTGACTAGTTTACGTGTAAATGCTGCGGTTAATTAGCACGTTTAAACAACAAAACCAACACACAATATGAAACATCGCGAGAGTTACATTAGCGCCCCAAAAACTGAATAATTACTGCTGGGATGACCTCCATCTGAAATAATCTACTAATTTCTGCCATTTATTTAGTATAGCGTGGTTTTATATATA
>JBAMIG010000021.1:17443701-17473800 GCA_037177335.1 Kiunga ballochi
GCAGCTTTTTAACATCTCATTGTGTAAAACAGGAATTTTTAACTCTTCAACATCCACACAATTTTTTCTCCAGTTGATCCACTAAATCATCTCATAAGCTGTGACATCTGAAAAGATCCTCCACAGCCATTATTATATAATAATTTATCTTATGCTATTATTATTTATCTTCAACTCAGAAATACCTGTTTGTGTCTTATTTTTACCAGGATAGAAAGATTTGAGACTTTCATACATGCACTAATGAAATGCATATTTTTCATTTATAGTATTTCTTCTATATTTGCAATAATACATATTTGTTAATTGTTTTTTACTTTGTTTTTGTTTTATTTTTTTAAAATAAATTCTATAAAATATTTATAAAAAATACTATCACAGTTTATAATCATATCTATAATTTTCTTTTTCTATTTATTATAAATGCAAACTTTGATCATAACAAAGTGTTTATGTTCAATATTTAGTATGTTTATTTTTTATTGATTATTCTCACTAGCATCCAGTGAAGTGGTTTATTTACAGATATATCATCCTTAATCATTTTTTTTGCAAAAAAGAAACCTTGTTAGTCAGACTGATAAATTTGTGAATAACCCTTTTTTTTTCTCAGAATATGATCTGGTGCCCTCAGGAGGTGTTAGCAGAAGCAAGAGCCATTTTCTTCCATTCCCACTTCCATTTCAGCAAAGCTTTTACCCCTTCACTTTCATCCCATGGTAGAGGTAGGCCCTCACGGCCTTCATCATAAAATAAGAAAAGAATAAATGTAACATTGGTTTTTCATTTTTACCAGTGTAGCTTTTCCCATTAGATGAAACTTAGCTTTCAAAGTTATTTGCATCATAAAATGAATCCCCATTACTTTTTTCATTTCCGTGTCATATGTAGCCATATCAATATGCACTGTTTGCAAACAGAATAACAAAAAAGCTTTAAATACATATATTTATGAACTCCACCTATAATGGCACTTCTTTTGCTGTTGTGTTTATGTAAAACCTCTGCATTAAAGCAGAGGTAGCTGTAAATATCAGGAAATCCCAGTTAGGTCACTGTAGTTGAAAGGTTAACCTGCAGTTCTGACTCTTTCCATTAGGGGGCAGCATCGCTGCAACGTCACCTACTGCAGAGGAAGGGAAATCGAAACTCCTCAATGAGTTCACCTTCAGATAAATAGTTTGTTCCCCATGCTCAGCAGACGTATTTTTTAAAAATTCTTTGACGTGTCAGTAAAATGAACGGCTCTGTGCACTTCCCATCCAACTTTGTGGATATTAAACTTAAACGAGGACCAGCGGGTAAGGAGGGAACTTGTCGCACAATTAGCTTATTATAGGAACAAGGATGCTAGCTAGCTACGTAGCAGCAAAAAGAAACCCTGACCAGCGGCTCTGTGCCTCAAGCTAAAGGCTAATTTGCATGCAGAGGCAAACTTCTGCCTTTGTGTTTTTTCGTGTTGATATAATGAAAGTTGTGTGAGCTGCCAAAGCCTGAATGACTCGTCTTAACTTATAAAAAGTTAATTTTTGTTTTACTTTAAAGAAGTTAAACTCTTTATAAGTAGTCATATGGTCATTGATGGAGTGTCTCCATTGAACCCAGTAGCATTAGTTACACGGGGATCAAGTAAAATCTGCTTGTGTAACATATCCTTGCTTTATGTTTCTTTAAACATATACATCTTAATGGTACTGTGGTGTTGTACTTTGATCCACAGAGATAAATCTGATTAGATCAGCAGCTGGTAAACAGACTTGTGCCTGTTGAGTTTCCCACCTTATACTAATATCTGTATTTTCTTCTTCTTTTCAAAGGTTTAGGATTCAATATAGTTGGAGGTGTAGACCAACAGTATGTTGTAAATGATAGTGGGATATTTGTGTCTAAAATAAAAGAGGATGGAGCTGCAGCACTGGATGGAAGACTGCAAGAAGGAGACAAGATCCTGATGGTAATATACACTCATGTTTAGCAAGGATGTATGAAGAAAAGAAGGTTATTTAGTTCTTTTACATAAGTGCATCATTGCTTTTTGTGATTTTTATGATTTATAATCTTAAAACTATAGGCTGTTTTTTTTAATCCAACCATCCATGTTATTTTTTTCAGCAGAAACACTTAATTGTTGCAGCTTCTCACTTGCAAATGTTTACTCTCTGATAAAGTGAAATTATTTAAGATTTTCTCTGCTTGCTTTTTTTTTTTACAGTCAGTGGTCTGGCAGCATTGACGTAAAGGTGAAACTAATGATTAATGGCGACTGTGTTATTTGTTTAAAGTGTTGGTTTATGTCTGTTGTGTGGGTGTTGTAGATAAACGGGGTCCGACTGGAGAATCTGACACATAAAACTGTGGTGGATCTGTTCAGGACGGCAGGCGATGATGTGGACCTCCGTGTTCTGAAAAAGGTAGTCATAATCATGTGTTATGGAGTACTTTTGTGTTGTTTTTTTTACAGGGTAATTTCTTTGTCTATATGGTGTTCATATGGCCTACCTAAACAGTTTATTAAAACTTAAGCTTTAAAATATAAACCAAAAGATTCACATCTATACCATAGAAAGTGGGAAGGCAGAGCATCACGTCTGGTTATTTACAAGCATCAAGATCTGATTTATGAGAAAATGCACATTTCTCAACAATTACACAAAGGGTTTGTTTTTGTCATTTTAAAGACTAAATAAAACAATCTCCTCAATGCCGGTGTCTTCAGTGACCTAACTCAGTCTCTTTAAAGTAAACAAGTCTGTGAGAAAAGGTAATACATGGAAATAAATGGTATAAATGTAGTTAGTCTTAATAAAATTACATGAGCAACAATAATCCACACATGAGGCTTGACTGATTCGCTCCGTAACTCTGTAAACCATGTTTTTGGACTAAGCAGACATGCATTAAGAAGTTATTGCAGCTCTCAGCTGTTGTTTGTGATATTTGTTCATTTAAAAACTCTGGTCCCCTGCAATATCAATACAGATGTTTTTCATAATTTTAGTTTATATAAAACATGTTTATATCTAAAAGGCAGGTATGTTATTTAGCCCTGTTGATCTAAGAGCAGATTCCTACAAAATGTGCATTAAAACCAGGTTAGTAATCAAAATCCAGGCATGCAGGAGATTATTGTTGCTGCATGGTGTGTAAACAATTATTATAATAATCATCATCATCTATAAGCATGACTGATTATAGATGATGATTTTGTTAAAATCAAAACTAAATAAAACGAAAATGTGTTTTAAGTAGAAAAGAAAAAGCAGTCTGACACATTTGTGTCTGGCACCTAAAATAAAATACTTTAATGCATTTAAAAGCTTTGCTTTCATATTAAATCTGCAATCATAAAGGCTAAACACACAGTCTCATGCTTTGTGGCTCCTATATTATAAGGTTATTAATTAGAATAGATAACGTTTAAAATGTGTTTTAATAGTTTACAGTTGTATAGTTATAACCATCTGGACTTCTGCAATGTAAACTTGTATGTAAAAATGAGTTGTAGTGTTTTTATTATACTCCTGCACAATAATCCTAAACCCGGCTCTGACAAAGACACGTGCGCAGATACAATGCTTTAAATACCGTGCACGTTTGAAGAAAGTGCACATTTTTGCCTTTTAAGTAAATAGTTTATCATCAGCTGGAAGTGATCATGGATGCATCAGGATGAAAAAGGCGTCATGTTTTCTGTGCACTATTAATATGACATTTTATTTTGTAATGTTCTTTGAGGAAAACCTTTAAAAATATTCAGACTAAGGCTTTTTTATTTTGCCATCATCCCTGGAAAAGGAAGAGATGGACAACAGAGAGCAGAAACCCTCTTCTGTTATGAAAATATCTTAAAACAGGATGTTTGTCCAACATGAACACAATCTAAACATATTTATGCAAACATCACCTTCATTTTCTTCCTCTTGCAGCCGACTCGTCACATGAACGGACTCGCGGAGTCGCAACCCGAGCACCAGTCTTCCCGGTCTTCCTACCTGGGGATTCTTGCATTGTTAGCGGGAGCTGTGGCACTCCTCGCTATCATTTACAAACGACACAATTAGGAGGCACTTTTAACCAAAATGACATCTGTATCTTCATTTTAACATCAAAAACTTTGCAAAATGCCAAAGAAGTGAAAGAGGGAGCCATGTCTGAATAGTAGACCTATTTTTGTTTGATTAGCAGGGAATGAGTTTCTCCATGTTTGGTGATTAATGGTAGCTTTGTGACACCCTTCCCATGTAAGAGGGCCCTGTCTTAACACAGAGATGATTTGGAATAGAGATAAAGGATGAACCTGTTCCTGCTGCAGAGCTGCCCCGCGCACATAAGCCGAGTCTGTCCAACACCACATCCAGAGTCCGTTACAAGCTGAAGACTGGTTTTGTTGGACAACTCTCTGTAACTCTGACTGATCTATCTGTAGATGTTAGAGGAGCTTGCTGACCGGGTTTGGTTTTCAGTTGTTGCACAGAACCACACGAGAAGCACCATCCAGATGTGCTGTGGCTCTGAATGAGAGGATCGTGCGATCAAGTGTCCAGGGAGGGACTTTCTGCGTGCCTTTTCCTGTCTGGTCAAAGCAACGGCGGAACCTTGTTACTCCTTGTGATCAAATCAGTCCATCACATCCATAAATATGTCACATTTACTCCATTACAAAGATCAAACACAGAAATGAGATGAAATGTTTACAAGTGTGTTTGTTAATTATTTAAATGAATGAAACTGTCACTCGTAAGGCATTTTATTTCCCAAAGCAGCGAAGTCATGTGTTGTCATGCATAGGTGCAGGTTTGGAGCTGCAGAAGTACACCCTTGTTGTTTCCCTGCGTTGTGGATGGAGCTTCAGTTTGTCTCATGTGTTTTACTGTTTGCATGACTGTGAGGCTCTGAGGCACCGGCCCTTTAAGATGCCGGTATCACAGGTTACCGCCAAGAATTTGTGCCATTGTTTGTTTGTTTTTTTTTTGTTTTTGGCAAATCATTCAGTAACGAAACATATAAAATGACACGTCCTGACTGGTTGGAAGCTGCTGCTTGTCCTCGTGCTTTACCTCCCGCTACGCGAGCTGTCATGCTGGATGAATACGAGCATGTGGATTACGGACCAACACCTTCATCCTCTTCTTTTTGCACTAGCCACAATCATGAAAGTCCTTCAGCAACAGCCATGAAGCGGGTCAATAAGCGACTTGTGAATGCTGGATGTCTCGTCCACATCGGTTTTGTAAGTGTCTGACTGTGGATCAACATCTGTAAATAAGTTTAAGTCACTTTGCTGAGTGGGATTATTAATATGTGCAGAATGCCAGAAGTAAATCAGAAACACTAATAAATTATGCAAATAGTTTGTGTTTGACTTCCAGGCGTTTAATAAAATTCATGCAGAATTCAACGGGTGTGTGTGTGAATGGTTTTAACCAGTGTGTAATTTACTAAAGCTGATCATTTGAAAGTAATATTAAAGTAAAATGAACAAAGATTATGGGAAGTTTTATCACCATCACCTCAAATAATTTAACAAAGCTAGTTTTGGACACAATCTGTCCATCTGCAGCTGCTGTGGACAGATTGCCAAACATCACACATCCATACTACATCATTCATATGGGCCTGTAATGATGCAGTATGGTGGCTTTAGCCCCTACATCAGCAGCGAGACCCGATTAGAGCGATGAACCAGGCAGAACTTGTGTTTCCAGTGGCTTTATTAGCAGATTCACTGCATGCAATGAAACAGAGCAGACAGCTTTTTAGAACAAGCTGAGATGGATCATATTTCACCTGATCAGGAAAATCAACAAGCTTTACAAGAAACTATAGATCAGAAGGAGCTGAGTGAGTCCAGAGAAAATGATGAAGAAACTTTCTACCAAAACAGGTGGTGTGGTTCTGCTCCAGCTAATTGTTTCCACCTTGATCTTATTGAAACCTAAATGTAGCTTTTTATGGCTGCAAGGCTTTGTAAAGATCCAAAGGAGGTGAATGTTGGCACCGAATCGGTACCTGACCAGGAAGAACTGAAGTTGGATCAATAAGAAAAGGAAGACATTTCTAAAAGAAGTATTGGGTGGGTTCTGGGCAAGTTTTTATTTTTATTTTTTAAATATATAATGTTAATTTTATATGACTAAATTCTTGTCAAGTGACTTTGATCAAATGAACAAACATTTCCACATTTTACAAGAATTTAATCAGAATTATGAGCCATTTGGTGCTGATCTGTTAATTAATCTGTTCAATAAAAACTCTTCTTTTTTATGTAAGATTATTGTAGATCTGCGAGATTTTATGTACATTTTTATGACAGTAAAAAACATTTTTAATAAATGTATACTTTTTAAAGGTTAAACACTACATTTAAGCGCTATCAAACAATAAAAAACATGTTATCTTCACTTTAAGGCGTTATTACTCCTATTTTCATCTCATTATTGGTTTTTAATCTCATTTTGAGAAGATAAACTCGTGAAAGGTGTGAAGTTAGCTTGCATCAGAGTGTAACCGGATGTTGTAGTTTTATCTTCAAAATAAAATAAACACATTTCCGGTAGGGAATGTTACAATACAAAGTGTCAAACCATTATTTTTTGTAATCTTCTTATATTATATGACTACACCTGTACCATTGTATAGCTAAAATGTGGCGCCGATTCTAAGCAAACATCTGTGACAACTAAACAAAGTCTCTTTTTTTCTTTTTTTTTTTTTACGTCGATGGGGCTAAAAAGGCTGGCTTTAGGAAAGGCTTTTGGTTTAAACTGCAAGTGAGAGAGGAGAATATAAATACAGATATGTCTACATTTCAGTTTGTTGGCCGGCAGAGAGATTTTTGTAATGAAATGTGATCTCGTACTCCCACCAGTGGCTCTGTCTCCCATCAGCTGCTGGAGGATGGCTCAGAGGCAGATATGATGTAATCATTCAGAGGCAGAGCTGGATCACAGCCGCACCGCGCGGATGCATCTCAGCTGCTACAAGACTTTCTGAAACACAATTCCCTGCTATTATACTGCGGTTTTATAGGAGGAGAACAATTCGGCGTTGTTGGGGGAGTCATGTCGCGGAAGCTTAAGCCGACAGTCTTTCTCTCCGGAAGAAGAAGAGGATTCTGGATGCCGGCCAGCAGCAGCCGCACCGGCCGGGGATGCTGCTGGTGAACCCGACTCCCCCATCAGCTGTAATTAACCACCATGGCCCAGTCTTCTGCCGCACCTGCTCCGTCCTCCTCCGCCTGAAAATGACCCGCACCTCGCCTCCATTGTCGACATAGGAGCGCGCGAGCTGTCTCCTTTTCGCCCACGATGACAGGAGGTTGCCCGCTTCTTATTTCAGCACATCTAGGCCCTTTATCGGATCACACTGTCATTCTGATCTGATGCTTTGAGCCGCCGTGGTTGCTAATGCGCAACCAGTCTGCATCTCCTGCCAGCATCGATTTTCTTTCTTTCCAGTAAATATTTTCGGAGCCCGGAGATGGGCCGCGTGCACTGCTTCAACTCACGATGCCCTCCGAGGATCTAAGTTTCCTGCTTTCCTGACCACGCTTGCCATAATGGCTCTGTGACAACGAGCTAAAGCTGGGCTCTGAAGTTTTCTGGAGACCTTGGACTGGCTTTAGGCGCTGCAGAGTTGCGTCCATGCTGGGCTTGTTTGTCCGCGTGGGAAGGAGCTGAACCTGCCCAGCGCGTGGCCCTGTGACTTCCCATCACAGGGCGTGGATGAGCTGACAACCCTACAACATAGAGTTAAGGAGATTTTATCTTTCCAGCTCAGGTTTAAACCATGGCCAATGAACCTGTTATCCTTAACGTGTATGATATGGTAAGACTCCACTTCTTCACTTTAGATTTGAGATGGGACACAAAGTTTACCCACTTGTGTAATTAAAAGATGCTATAAAGCATATATTAAAAATAATGCATTATAAAATATGTTTAAATTGATTATTTGAAAACATACAGTGATGATGTAGATAGTTTGGTGAGGTATAAAGAACAGCAAGAATCAGCATGTCCACTCTTAAGCAAGGTGGTGAGGAGATGCTGCTGCTGCTTTGTTTTTGCAGTCATTAAGTTAAACTCAAACCTAAAAGTCTATCCACCTGTCAGACATGTTTGACTGAAGTGGATCTGTTGAACAGGAAAATGATCAAATACCAGCATCAGATTGAAAAATGAATCAAGATGTGTTCAGATTTGTGCTCATTTGACTGATATGCAACAAATGTCCCCAAACTGTAACAAACTGAAGCAACTTTTTAAAGAAAACTTAACCAGAAATAAAAACAGGACTAATGAAAGCATCTTGTAGAAAATGGGGATCTACAATACTTTTTTTTTCCAGACTCTGCTTCTGCATTTACAATGTTTTTTTTTTTTTTTGCTCTCTGTGTTGGTTTTAACTATCTTTGCAGACGAAGGCTCTTTAGATGCATAAGACACTTCCTCGTTTTTATCTAACTCTATGTGTACGATAACGTAAAAAAAAGTGTAAAGGAAAAAGAAACTAGTTTTGTGAAGCTTCCATCAACTCTCCGACCTCTGTTGCTGGATCCTCGGTTCACATGATGCACACACACAAACACACACCGGGAAACAAGCGTCCCCATTCAGACTGGTCTCCACTGGTTTTCACATACAGTAAACAGTTGTACACCATGTCGCTGCCCTAGAATGACTGTATTTACAAGAATAATAGACTGTTTACTTTATAAGAGAAGGTATATTTAATACATTGCTTAATAAAAACAATTAACTTTGAAATTAACCCCAGTTTAGGGTTGTGTGTAGCTGTAGCCAATCCCAACCATTCAGGCGAGGTACATCCTGGACTGGTCACCAGTCCATCACAGAGCCAAACAGACTCATGGAGAATTTGTTCTCTGTTCAGACCTCCCCCAGTTGAGGCTCGAACCAGCAACCTTGTTGATGTGTGGCCACCTTGCAGTCAATTTAAATTTCAGATTTATTCAACTTTGTGTAAAACTAAAGTCAAGGAATGAGTTTCTGAAACTGCATTTAGTGTTAATATGAGATAAAAGAATTGTATAAACCAAAGCGCAAGTTTAATTCGACAAAATGCAAAAACTCAGGATGCAGTCTCATTAGTATAAATAGTATAAATAGTATAAATATAAGCAGAATTACTCCTGAAAACTGGACAGAGCTTTTTGCATTTGTGTGTATGAGCAGCTAGCATAGGAGGTGAAACTGCAGCTTTTTTTTCCTATATTTTCTGCCTTTTATTAATGAAAAAACAAAACAACTGGTTACGTCATTGTTCCTCCTCTGTAGTTCACATTTGCCAAACAGTCTCACACCAATGTGTCCTCATATTTAGCTAATATTTGTTGGTTTCTACTAATGCTGTTTTACTATCCTTTTTCTAGCTTAGACACCAGAGGTTAGTAAAAATGCTTACAGGACATTTAGCAAACATCCCTGCTGGACCTTTAGACATGTATGACCTCTGCTACTGGTCACCACATGCATTTCTCAGTGGGTCATTCTGGGATTTTATTGTCTCAAGAAAAAGTCTTTATAAACTCTCAGCTTCTGAAAGAGACAAACAAATCCTTCATAGTGTCTTCCCATTTAGATGAAGTTGTCTTTGCTTCATTAGGACTTTTGGGGGGGAGTTTAACAGTAAGAATAAGTAAATCATATTTAATTCACAGCAGCTTGATTTCCACACATGTGAATGTGCAACCACACTCAAAAGGTAGGTGCAGTTGTGGACTTGCAGCTGATATTTCCAAGCTGTCGCGCAGATGAAGGCCTCGGTTTGGCAGCAATAGGGACAGCTGCTCCAACAGCTGATTAGATTCCAGCGTGTCCCTGCCATCCTGGGACTTAGCTGGCCGGTCCCAGTCTGTTGGACACAGGAGGTGGGGGCGAAGAAGGCGCTGACAGCCTGATTCAGCTTGAAATATTTTGTGGAGACAGACAAGAGAAAGACAAGAGAGTGAGTCATGGCATGAGGGAGGAGAATGGATTGTTTGGTTGAGTCACGAGAGGTAGAAAAAAAAAGAAAGAATTTGTCCTTGTAGCTTGTTTCCCAGCAGGAAATGAGAACGGGTTGTTTTTCTAACCATTCCTGTATTAAAAGTGCGAAAGCTGCAGAGTTAATAGGGCAGACCCGTTACCACGGTGATGCAGAGGGAATGCTCTTCATCACTTGTGCCTGTAAATATTATTATTGATGCAGGTGAGCTGGGGCAGCGTGGCCTGCTCTGAGTTTTTTTTTTCTCATGGTGTTGAATGGAGCAGCTTTGGTCTCTTTGTGAATTATCTCCTATGTGCTTTGAGGGGGCAGGAAGGAGGAAAGGAGGAGTACCACCCCCCCCTACTCTGCCTGAGTCTGATTGTGAAGCAGTCCCATGAAGGATCCATTAGTGGTGTTTCCTCCCAGTGCATTCTGGGATAGCCCTGCTATTAGAAGCCTGAAGGGAAAAAGAAGATGAAGGAATAAAATACATGTGTTTTACAGGGAAAGTGCAGCGGTTTCAACCCAACAAACAAGAAAGGTAGATTTTTTAAATTAGCAAGCAGCAAAGAGAGTTACAGAAACACAAACAGCAGAAAAACACTTCATCAGATCAGCGTTGTCCCTGATTAAATGTAGAATCCTGTGATCACTGCTTTATACCAGTGTTTTTTAAACATGGATGCAAGTTTTATCTTTTATTTCTTTTCTACGTGTGACTTCAGTTTGTATTATAAGGTGACTCGCTGCACACATTTGGAAATGTACACAAATAATTGATAGATCTTGAAAAGTTACTCTAATCATAATGTGAAATACAGCTCAAGGTACCTGATGAAAGCTTGTTCGTTTTTTGGCTGCATAAATAAATACATATATGTAAAGTAGATCAAATTTTAAATAAAAAACAATATAAGAAAGGAGCCAGTAAAAAAAAAGAAAAATACAGAAAAAAATAACGTAAATAAAATACTAAATGTATTTAAATATATAATTATTGCATTTATTTTATAAATGCATAAAATGCTACATTTTTTAAATAACTTCAATGAAAAATCCCACATTTATAAAAGAAACTGAATAAAAATGTGTAAATAAATTAAATACGATTATTTAAATATTTTATTTATATGCTTTCTAAATGGACGTGAACATCCTGATAACATATTACACATTGTGGTGATGTGGCCCCTGAACTAAAATGGAAATGGACTCCCCTGGTTTGGGGGTGAAAACTATAAAAGGGTCACAAAGCAGTGTTTCTAAAACTTTACTGCTTCAGACTTCAAAATACCAGTTTTAGTTATTCACCAGCAGTCACATTTAAAATACATATAGAGAAATTGTAGGTATCTACTTGTTTGCATAAAAACACTAATTAATTCTGAAATGTAAGATAAAGCTTCACTGTAAGCTCTAATGTTGAGGTGTACTGATGTTTATACAGAGGACAGATGAAGCCAGCAGGAAAAAAACTCTATCTAGTTTCCATTGGCATTGCTTCAGCAGAGCTGCCGACCGGGGTTCAAAAAGGAAATTAAAAAGCTCGTTAAAGATTCGAAGTTGTGCTCTTTACCTGAATTTAATCAGATTGACTTTGGTCTGATGGCAAAGCATAACATGCATGCAAACTTAAAAATAACCAACCTATCATTAGTTATGTTTGGAGCAGGTTTGCAGATCTTGTTGCTATTTTGCAGAAGCTGATTAACTTTTTAGATAAACTGCTCTTGTGTGTAAGAGCTGGGCAGAGTTTTGCCTTCATGGCACATGGTTCTAACTCTGTATAGCATTTACCTGTTATCATATTGCATACATGGCTTCTTCTCACCCTCCCCAACATGCAGCATGCTTAATACGGTCAAAGTTTCCCATAGTGCTGCACAAGTTAAACAAATATAAAAAAGAACACAACCGTTATGAGGTGCATCTAATAAAAGCAGCTTATTTAGCTAACGGGTGAAGCTAAGTTGACTGAGTGCATATCTTGTCTGTGTTTGCCCTGTGATGGTGTGATTACAACCTCTCGCTCTGACACCTGAGATCGGCTCCAGTCATCCTGGGACCCTGAATAGGAGCTGCAGGAAGGAGACTCCATTTATTCATCTAGAGAACCGATAGATGGATGGATGCTCTTTATCTCTGGGTCACTTTTAAAGTGACATTTACAGAACTCCTGTATCGTTGTGATGTTTTAAATCATTTTGAACCACTTTCACATAGAATTCATTTCCTTAACTTGAAGTTATAAAACACTTAGAAATGTGGTGACAGACTGAATTTTCTGCAATATTTTTGGTGTTGGGATGAAAGCATGTCCTCATCTTTACCCTGTCTCTCTGTCCCTGTTTACCTGCAGTACTGGATAAACGAATATACCTCCAATCTGGGCATTGGAGTCTTCCACTCAGGCATTGAGATTTATGGCAGAGGTAAGTCAGGAGCTTTCTTGATGTCTCTGACATCCTTTTTGCACATTGCGACAGCAGAATTTGTCCGGGCCGAACACAGAGCCGTGCAGTGCTGCTGACACGACGCAGTCTGCTTTTAAACATGGAATATGTATTGCCTTCCTAATAACATGACCTCATTTCTCTTGGTTGAGTCACCACTGACTCACACTGTGTTTATGTGTGTGTGTGTGGTTTGAAAATAGAGGAGCAGAAACCAGTATGAAACTTGATCACTGGGAATCCATTTTGTTCTTAGCACTGCCTGCACACAGCTAGTTATAGCAGTGAAAATGCAGCCTTTTCTAGGGTCTGACTTATTGATTGTAATACTTTGTGTACTTATATTTCTCCTAAACTACATGTGTGTTGATTTTAAATAGCAGAAATATGATAGTGTGATTGTTATTTCAGTCAACAGCTGCAAAGCTGACAGTTTTAAGCTTTTTCTATACCGCAAGCTGCAAAGTACAGAGAAGCTAATGATTTAATAACAGTGTGTCAGTGATTAATGGATTGCTTCTTAATAATTACAGTTGTTAAGTGCATCCATTCAAATGGTCTAACCTGCAGTTTGCATGTTTGTGCACACAGAATTTGCATACGGCGGGCATCCCTACCCTTTCAGCGGCATCTTTGAAATCAACCCTGGCAATGCAGCTGAACTGGGAGAGACTTTTAAATTCAAGTGAGCGTGACTCATCGTAGCATAACGAGAGGTGTGATGTGTTGTTGTTAATAGAGAAGTGTGGTAATAGAAGGCTTTGCTTTTCAACAGGGAGGCCATCATTCTGGGCACAACAGATTTCACAGAGGAGGACGTAGATAAGATCATGGAGGAGCTCGGTAAGGAGTTCAAAGGGAATGCGTATCATCTGATGCACAAAAACTGCAACCACTTCTCCTCCTCATTGTCTGAGGTAATTATTGCATTTTAATTATTTCTCTTTCAGTGCTGAGAAACGCATGTTCTCACTCAACAACTCATCGCTCAAGTCTTTTACCTTAGTTTTTATGCACAGGGCTCCATAGTTTTCAGAGGCACTGCATAGCTCCATGCTGCAGCCCTTTTGAGTCAGGGTATTGTTTTGCTTTCACTCTGAAAAAAAACACATAAGATCAAGCAAAAGTAACAATTCTCAGCATTTTGTTTGACTTTCCTTCCTTTTATCATATTTGGTTCCTAACAATGTGACAAAGCGATATTTTGCACTACATTCTTCACATTTACACAAAACAGCATGATCAGAACCACACACTGTATATAAAAGATGGACAGCGCCTCTCAGTAGCTTTCTGAAGAGCGAAAGTGAAGATTTCAGGGTGGTTCTTTTTGCTGCCATCTTGGCAGTGTCATGTGTGCCTATAGACATTTATAAAATAAACATTCATAAACCTTATTATTGTTTATGTGTGTGCCAATGCTCCCAAGAGAGGGACTGTAATGGGAAGGGTAATGGGAAGGTGGTCTTTTTTAACATAGTCTATGCGCTGTTTTAGAGCCCCCTAGTGGATGGGTAGAGAACTAACATTTTTGTCACCACTACACAGGCTTTACTTTAGTCCAGAGGAAATACAGTACACACATCTAAGATGCCCTTTAAGGACAACATCTCACAGGATTTGTGCAAATCCATATCCAACAAATCCAACAAATAGAAATGTTAATGAATAAGTAGTATTTTAGATGCTGCTCTCACCATCACTCATACAACCTTTTTGCAGTTGCTATGTGGACGAGAAATCCCTCGCTGGGTGAACAGACTGGCTTACTTCAGCTCCTGCATCCCCTTCCTGCAGAGCTGCCTTCCCAAGGAGTGGTTAACCCCGGCTGCTCTGCAGAGCCACATCAGCCTCGGTCTCCATAAAGAGGAGCGCAACGAGTCAAGCGACGAGGACTCCACGTCGCCATCTGGAGCAGCTGCTGCTGGTTCAGGCTCCTCCCACAGCTGTCGCCACACCAGGGTGTGAACTGCACCCCCCCTCTCATACTCGGACCTCTGGACCTACTTGCCACTGCTGCTCGTGGCTTTAGTAGGCCTGAATAACCACCTGACCTCATACTGTACGGCCTCTGGGCAAAGAGGCAGGAGCATCCTCTTCAGAAAAGGAACTGATGCCAGAGACTTTACGCTCACAGGCTGGTAGCATGGCTCAGACTCTGACAGTAAATACTTCTAGATCGGACGTTTGTAGTACATTATTCCTAGTCTTTTCCACCAACTCTGAAACCTTTTGTCAGCCTTGTTCCCTGGTCTGCCTTCAAAGCTGCTTTTGTAGAACAACTTCATAGATAGTGATATTACCAGGAAACTAATCTGCTCAATTTCAGTGAGTTCTGGTTAAATGACCTCTTTGTGGCCTTCAGTTGATATTCTTGACCTTGCTTTCTTTGTGGGGAACTTTTCTTGGGCCGTTGTAGAGGGTTAACCTGTTCCCTGAGTTCAGTCTGAATGAGAGCAAATGCTGAAAGGCTTTAATAGAACAACTAAACCAAGTGGAGACATGCCATCAACCTTTCCTTGTTTTTTTTTGTTTTATATTATCTTTATGAGAGGCTTGTTTTTAAAACAAAGGGACAAACAGTTCCTAAGCGGCTGCAAAAATCCTCAAACAGATGCTGTTCTTATTGTTCCAGGCAGCCCGCTCACTGTCTGTGAGACCCGACCACTACAAAAAACAGATACTTTACCAACCAATACACTTTTTCCTACATTTTTATATTGAATTGATATTAATAGTGGAGCGGTGGGATAACTCACAAAACGGAACAGACAGATTTCCACCCAGGAACGACCATAAAGGTAAACATAAGTCTGTGTTCTTATCTTTGTGAGTCCATCGTAGTGTAGTCTGGCATAGGAACAGTCCTTCTCACAGAGACAAATCAGGATGTATTTTTAGAGATAACCTGCTGTGGCAGAGGCTCCAGGCTTTCAGGCCAAATGCTAATCAAGAAAAAAAGGTGTTTTGTTTTGACCTTTGGCCTTTTGTGATGATTAAGCAAGCCATATGTTGGAAGGCAGGTTTGATCCTTGTGGACAGACCCGAGCTCGACGTGAAACTTTGGTTTTCTGTGGGAAACGTAACAAAGAACAGAAGACAAGGGTTTGCAAACAATCAAAGGTCTCATATTTAATAGAGGATTATGCATATAAACACATGAACTGTTAAAAAATGTGCTTTTAGACTGATGCTGGTTGGTTTACATCGTCTTGTCTTTTAAAAAACCGCAAACAGATCGCTGTGATGATGCATTATTTCCCAACCTCGCTACGGATTTGCTCAACAGTTCAGAGCTCCCTTTGCCATATTTTCTGTTTTTTAATATGACTGGACCACCAGTGGTCCCGCTAAGCTGTTAAGAGAAGGATAACCGGAAAACTGAGTAACAATGAGCCCACTTTTAATTATAGGTTTTTAAAATAACATACTTAAAAAAGTTTTTTTTTTTTTTTTTTTTACCAAAAAAAGGTAATAAAGCTAAAATAAAGAAGCCCAAAGCATCATCCTTCTTCTACTGTGCTTCACAGTTACTACTCGTATCT
This sequence comes from Kiunga ballochi, assembly GCA_037177335.1. NCBI lineage: Eukaryota > Metazoa > Chordata > Actinopteri > Atheriniformes > Pseudomugilidae > Kiunga > Kiunga ballochi. The sequence continues at coordinate 17,459,690 of JBAMIG010000021.1, forward strand.
GTTTTTAAATATTAAAACCATATGTAGTGTTAAAATGTTCTGCAAACGTTTGTCTTCTGTTCTGGTGCAAATTTATGTGTGGAAACATGGTTTATCCTACAGATCTGGTATCAGCCGCTCAGTATCACCGTAACATTGATCGATTTCTGCTGTGACATGCTGCAAAAAGCATTTTGAGGTTTTATTCACGTGGTGGGTTGAGAAGAGCAGATTCGTATAAAGGAAAAATATGATGTCATAAAAAACACCTAGTATTTGTGGACATAATGAACCTGATGGAAAAATAAGCATGTGTTGTTGTTTGAGTCCTTGTTTCTGCTTGAGGCCATGTTTAAATCTTCCCTGCTGCTGCAGCGTGTTGATGGACAACCTGCTTTTCTCAGGAAAGAAATCACATGACATGTTTTACTGGCAGCCTTTTAATTCCTCCTGAATACTTAAAGAAATGGATCTGAAAGTGCTGATTGATCATTTGACTTCTTCCTGTCGTTGAATAAGCTATTTCCTTATTATTTTAGACATACAGCTGTCTTACTTTTCAGGTTGTTCATTTATTTTTAGTTGATGGGACTGTACAGTGACCAGTATGACTTGCTCAAAGGCTTTGGTACTTTCTAACAGAGCAGACAAAACTTTTTTTATTGTACGCTGTCAACCTAAACCATATATTTCCTTTTCCTAACCTAAGACAATTTCAAGAATGACAATAGTACTAGAATAAAAAGATGGAACATGTTTGTCTTCTTCTGCTTGCCTTAAATATAGCTTTTCATCTCTCTCTCCCCAGGGTTTATTAATTGTTTGAAAATTAAGGTGATATAAAGGCAACGGTTTGCAGGATATCTTTCAATACAGAAGATGTTGGATCTTAAAGCAGATGGACTACAGCAGACATTGAGTGTCTCTTAGCTTATTCACCAATATGGATAAGTAGGAGATGGGAAATGTTTCCTGCTCCAATGAGTCTCCATTTCAGCTCCGAGAGGGCGAGAATATGGTGTAAGCATCACAGAAAAATGAATCCTTCATGCCTTTTTATCAACTTTCAGGCTGCTGCTAATGGTGTAACGGTACAGTAGAAATAGTTTAAACACCATAGCGCACCTGAGTGATATTGCTCAACATGTTCATCTCATCGTGCCCATCTTCTGATGGCTACTTCCAGCAGGATAATGAACCGTGTCACATAGTTCACATACTTTCAAGCTGTTTTTTTAACATGACAGAGAAATGACCATAGGTTCAGGTGTAACTGAGTATCTGGGATGCTATTATGTCTGAAATCTAATACAAATACAAAAAGGGGCCAGTATAAGTAGGGTGTAGCAGCTAAATCTTACCAATGACAGTTTACTGACTGGTGAGTGGCTGGAATTACCTAGTCTTAAACATATTTTTTAAATCTAAATAAGATCAATGGACCTTTTAAAATAATTGTTTATCTAAAATTTAATCAGACCCAAAACTCGCCCAAAGCTACACAATTAGTTAACTGTCCTTGATGTTTGCAGACAAGCAACTGAAGGTAATGCAATCTAACCCCCAAGCACGTGCATCCTTCTGTGCAAATCAACATTCATTTCGAATCATCTGGGTTGCCAAATATTTTCTGCATTCATTATTTTACGACAAGCTTCTTCGATATGTTCGTGGAGCAGATGAGGGCATTTTTGTGCTTTTTATCTTGGACTAAAAAAATATTTAGTTTCTGAACACATTTTAAACAAACAGTAGGAGGACAGTTAGAAGACTTTAACTTTCCAAGCAACTAACTGGCAACGTCAAGAAACAACAGCGTTTCCGGTTCCTGCTCGCGCGACACTGCTCATTCGCCATTTTGATCGAGCAGCGAGGGTGACCTACATTCAATCGCTGCTTACCACTTGTAAAAACAACAACGACGAGGCTCTCATCAGAAAAGAAAATAAGGTATGTTTTTAAAGTGAGTCTGAATAATTTAAAACAGCGTTTTGTGTATTTGAGTAGCAAACCGAGGCGTTCTTCTTTGTGCGTTACACCGTTATTACGGACTTTTGTTTTTTATGCTAATGCTAGCTCATGCAGGCTAACTGATAGGGAGACCTCGAGGCGAAGAATTAACCAAAGGTTTTTACACTAAAAAATTAGCAAATTTGGTAAATTGTGTGTGTCAATAATTCAATTGATGTATTTCTGTAATTAAAAAAGCGATTGGTTTGAAAAAGAGTTACGAAGCTTATTAAGATACGTTAGCAACGTGTCTATAGAGCGAGAGCGCCTGATAGGCCCAAATGGCTGAAAGATCTCTATAGCGACAATCATTTACACGCAATGGACTCTTTTGTGTTTTGGAAATATTACATATACTTTACATTTACGTTATGATTAAAGCTCCTTATGTTGATCCGCACCCCCGCTCTTTTTTTTTCTCCTTTTTTTTTATTTGACGTGCGCAATAAATGTCCACATGCCCATTTTAATTTTATAAGTTATAATTACAGTTTTGAACCTTTTAAATGATGTATGTATTACATTTTAAATTTGGTGGTTTTAAGACCTTTTGGATCTCTTTATGGTAAATAACACAACCTAAAAACGTGTTAAAACACAACCCGATTCTTGTTTTCTGCCCCCTGGTGGATGCATTGTGCACTGCAATGGTAACATTTATCACGGTAATAAACTGTAAATGTAAAAATATTATTTTATGGTTTTACACTTTGTTAGAGGCGCAGATAAAGTTTTATGTTGAGAAAAATATAACTATTACAATTATTTTTATAATAAATGTTGAGTCGAGAGCCTTTGATCAGACTTGATGTAAGTAAACATAATTAATATAATGGGTACATTTTTTTTTTTTTACATTATTTATATAGTATTTTGCTACAGCATATTCTTTTAAAATATTTCTAAGCTGGTTTAGTCACATCTGGGCCATCAATGTGCTCTTTTTAAAGGTTACACTGAAGTTATTGTTTTTCTCTGAAAGAAGGGAATGAATAACAACCTTTTTGGGGAAAAAAAATCACCAACAGGATAATGATTAACTTTGTTCATAATGGATGAAGCAGAAGGCAGGGTCATTAACGGCACACTAGCTCACTCCTTGTTGCTGCTTTATTTCAGACGCGCGTTGTTTTATGGTGTAAGATTCAGTGGCTTTTGTTTCAAGGGATAATTCTTTTACCCACAAAATGCTGCACATCTAAATGATTCCTCTTTTTGTGTTGAAATGTTTGTTTGTTTTTATTTCAGTAAACAGCTATGAGTGGCTGTCGTGTTTTCATTGGCCGCTTGAGTGCACACGCCAGAGAGAGAGACATCGAGAAGTTTTTTAAGGGCTATGGACGGATCAGAGAGATCAACCTGAAGAATGGATTTGGCTTTGTGGTAAGTGTGAAACTACTTCATGTGAATGAGAATGGATCCTGTGCTGTTTTTCACATTCCTCTCTGTATTTTATCAGGAATTTGACGACCACAGAGACGCTGATGATGCTGTTTATGAGTTAAATGGCAAAGAATTGTGCAGTGAAAGGTAATCGTCCTGTCCCTGTTGTTTAGTTGTTTTTGGGTCCTTTTGTTTAGCACAAACAAAAACAAGTTTTTGACCCGTTCAATTAATTCACTTCAAACCTGGTTTTGCTTTAGTGTAACCATGGCAACTTCTTATCTCTTTTTTTTATGTCCTTTTTGCAAGGACTAGATTAAAAGTACTCAAGCTGTACATGCAACGTGTTTGACTATTTTTCTGTTTATTCAAGCTGGAATATATAATAGACTTTACTATGAATTTAAAATGAGGGTAAACGTAATACTTAAATGTTTCAAAGCTCTTTCAAAACAAGAAGATAGTTCAAATAGCTATGTATATTTTTTCTTGTGAGAAAGTGGTGTGTCTAACATAAGACAGTAAATGGTCCCTCCAGTTTGTTTACTGAGCAGACTCTAATTGTTTACTTATAGCCTACCCGCTATTCTGATTGTAGAAAGGTCATTCGTTTCCAATGACGTCATGCAGCTCTGATTATAGTTTGCTGATTGTAAAGTTTATGATTTGCCTGAGATATTTGCAGGACTTGTGTGATCATTCAGTATCAGTACTTCTGATTCTGTCAGTGTTTTTCTCTGACTGCAACTGTACACTTTATTCTTATGTTGACCAATTAATTCATATTTGATCTTTAACAGGGTCACCATTGAGCATGCTCGTTCCAGGAGAGGAAGAGGAGGAGGAGGAGGCGGCGGTGGCGGTCCTGGAATGGGACGCTTTAGTGGGAGCTATCGGCAACCTCGCAGTAGCGGATCCAGGTAACCATCAGCTTTCTGTCATCCAAGGTGCAGTTTCCTCTTGTGGCTCTGGATCCGTACAGAACCATTTGAGGCAGTTTGGTTGGCCTAATCTTGATATTTGTTGTTTCCATACTCTCATACCTTGTCTGGCATTCTGTTTATCACCCAGTTCAGAAAAAAAACAAAATGTGATATAAAAGTCCAACAAAAAATGGTTCCCTTTTTTCATTATAGCTTCATATGAGGCTCAGTACAATATCATCTGACACTGAATCTGATTTCAAACCTTTCAGTAAAACTGTAAATCAAGCTAAATACATGTACTGGGAAAGCATTTGTTGTCTAAAATCACAAAACGCTGCACATGTTAGCTTAAGGCTAATCTCAAGTGAAAATACTATTGGTAGGCTTCCGGTTAGCATGCACATTCAAAGTAAAGAAATTAAAACAACATTGTCCATCAATAACTGTTTAGCTCGACTATATTATCTTTGTTCAGTTACAAATGGGCAGGATGATCATAGTTGAATCAACAGACCAGTGAAAATGCACAGCTTTATTACACAACCTCATAAAATATCTGCATCTAGACTATTTTTCTAAATATTTAATTCTTTATAGAATATTTTCTTTTTGCACTTATTTCCCAAAACATCCAACCCTAATTTATGCTACTTTCCTGTTTTAAATGCCAGTAATATGTAACTTTTTTCCATTTCTAAAAGGGAAAAAATGTCGCAGAGAACTAGGACGTTTACTAGAGCTGTTTTTATGCCATGAACAAAAATAGGCAAATGAACCTTGAGACAATCCTAATATTGACACAGCTCTCAGGAACACGAGTAAATGCAACTCCAGTGAAACAAATAGTGGTGAGAACGTATCGGCTTTCATTTAATCCTGATGGTTTGCTGCACATTCTCCTCTAAAAGGTTTTGGCTTTGTGTCTGTGCAGATATGGCCCTCCTATGCGGACCGACCACAGACTCATTGTGGAGAACCTCTCGTCACGGATTAGCTGGCAGGTAAGAGATGGCAGAATGAGCCCATTTCTCCCAACATTGACCCTTTCAAACACGTTTTATTGACAGCAGTATTCATTTAGCAGTGCTAATTTGATTGAAATCCATTATATAAAACTGTTTATTGGCAGATTAGTTCATTACAGTAGAAAGGCCCAGTTTTAGTAATTTCTCAGTTTTATTTTTAACAACTTTCCCCTGACAAAGCACATGCTACTACAGATGAGCTTATTCTAACCAAACATTTAACTTTTTTTTAAACAGCTGCAATGATATGGTTTCCTTTTAAATCAGAGGTAAATACACACCCTCCACTAGGGTGTCAGAAGTATGTAGCGCCCTCTGCTGGTTGTTTTCTCTGAATAGTGTTCATTTGGTGCCTCTCCTTACACGCAGTTGCTGCCGGTCTAAAGTCTTGGCTGGGCCCCGTAGCGGGTGAAAGTGGTCTAGCGCAGGATACGGTAGCCTTAGGAGGTCCGTAGCCACAGTCTGGAGGTTCTGTGGGCTGGCATCCCCGACTGCTGTAAACCCCCTCAAATCCACGGTCCCCACACACTCTCCTATTTGGGTCTTTTTCTGTGGCTGATGGAGCTGGGAGGGGTGTTGGGTCGGGCACACACCCCTCCCCCCTACTTTCTCTCTGGTGGTTCCTTACTTGTGGAGGCCGGATGCTGAGTCAAGGCTGAGGGCGTTTCTCGAGGGCGTTTCTCGAGGGCTTAACACTGCATTGGTTCCCATTTGCTATTTGGACAAGTGGCTCTTTGCTAATGTCTCCCTGGGTTTGGAGCGGTAAGTAGCATAAAACTCATGTGATTGGTTTTTTTTCAGGGTCGGGTGGTAAAGGGGTGTAGAGTTACAGTCTCGAAAAGGGACTCATGTAAACAGCTGACCTCTGACGAGCCAAATCTTTTGAAGATATATTATAAACTAAAGGGAACCCCAAAGGTTTTTGCCCACTTATTTTCTATGTTTATAGTCTTCCTAACTTTAATAAATACACAACGCTCAAATTCATACACAATAATTCCCTCATTAGTTTGCATACAACAAATCATACATTTTTAACTTCAGATCCCCATGAAAAGATCAAGCTATTCCCTTCCAGGTGTCTCACAGTGGAGTTTAATTTGTGCTGAATTAAAACGATACATATAAGAACCTGGGACCTGCTATTAGCACATAATTTCTGTGGCTCTTTGGTTTACATGGCCTCTGCTGGGAGCTAGACACAATGTGGAAACAATCTGAATTAGATAACCAAAGTTTTCTGTTTATGCTGGTTTCTTGCAGCCTAATTAATTTTTTTCAGGCCCAACAAGGTTCTCAGTGATGCTGCTTGTTTCTTTCTGGTACTAAGTTGGCTTTATGCTTTTAAAATAGGACCTGAAAGACCTGATGAGAAAAGCAGGTGAAGTTACGTTTGTGGATGCTCACAGACCCACCAAAAATGAAGGGTGAGTTTCTCTCTGTGTTACCTGTCCTGTTGTCTTCATCTGTAATGTGAGACACTAAGGGTTGTGTCTGAATGCAGGGTGGTTGAGTTTGCATCCCGCAGTGATATGAAGAATGCCATCTCCAAATTCGATGGGACAGAGCTGAATGGACGCAAGCTGAAGATCTTTGAGGACCACAAGAGGTATGTGTGTTACTGTTTGTGTGGTTGTGTACGGACATGTTTCCTTTTTTCCCTAATGGTAATGTTAAGGAGCTTTATTATTATGCTGGTGCTGCCTGTAGGTCAGTTTGAGTTGAAACGTAGATAAATTTTACATAAAGTTGGTGAAAAACTAACATTACATCATACTCAGGATTTTTTCTTGCATCTCTGCATTTCTCCAGGAGTCGTTCCCGAAGTTATTCCCGCTCCAGGAGCCGGTCCCGTAGCCGCAGCCGGTCCAGGAGCCGGTCCCGTAGCCGCAGCCGCTCCAGGAGCCAGAGCCGCAGCCGGAGCCGCTCCAGGTCTGCCAGGTCCAGGTCTGCCACCCCAGAGAAGAAGACATCAGGAGGGGACAAACCTGCAGCCAGGTCCCCTTCCAGGTCCAAGTCCCGCTCCAAATCCCGCTCCAAATCCCGCTCCAAATCCCGCTCCAAATCCCGCTCTAAATCCCGCTCTAAATCCCGCTCCAAGTCTCGTTCCCAGTCACCTGCTCCCATTCAGAACAAACCGTCTCGTTCTCGCTCCCGTTCTCGCTCCCGCTCCGGCTCAGCAGACAGTAAACACTGAGGTGGTTCTAAGCTAGTTTTTCATTGGCCTAAATGATGGTTTATGTTTCATTTGGATTATTTTCTTCTTAGAAAGGGTAAAATGCCTTTTCCTGTTCTATCATTTGAAAAAACACCTTCAGTCTTTAATCATATGTTTTTATTTTTATGACTTTTCTTTTTGCTTCCACTGAAGTGAAACCGTATGAAGATTTAAAGGCGTCTTCATATCGGCAGTGATGAGCGTCCTGGAGTCTGTCCCAGATGTCCGCTGTGTTTTGATTCCATCATCTTTGTGCTTCTCCAAGTCTTACTGGGAATTCTCCTGATTCCCCCAAACTACTTTATTTTCAGTCCAAGCTCCTGTTTTTCCTGTGAAGACATGATTACATCTCTGAGGAGCTCCGGTCCAGATATCTGAACACCTTCAGCGGGGCTTTTTTCAATTTCTCATTTTGTATTCTGGTGTTTTCACTCAAAACATTTTATTATATTAGGTATTTTGCTTTTGTTTTTTTGAGATTCCTTTAAAATTTACTTTGTCTCCAGTCTGTGAGACACTGAGGATGTCTAGAAATGTTATTTGATACTAATAGAAACAGACTATAATATACTTTTTGTAATTTTTTGTTTCTGAGTATGTTGTAAGATACACACAAAGTCCATACAGTTGAACTCAATAAAGCTTTCATAAACTCTGAAATGTGTCTAAATAATTTTCCTTTAGTAACGATGGTGCATAAACAATGGGTGTGTAATTTACACCATGACTGGATCAATAAAAACATCAGCATTGCAGTTCTTTTGTAATCCATTTAAAAGCCAGATTAAAGGGTTGCAGATTCTGGTTAAATTACATTAAATGATCTAATCCATGTGGGTTGGAGCCAGCGCACCTGCTTCTCTTGTCCTAATGAAGCACTGGTGAAGCTTCTGGCTCTGGTCCCAGTTAGTCCAATGACTAATCCACACTTTGCCCCTATGGACTCTGAAGTCAACATGAAGTGGCCCAAAAACATCCCATCAGCATTTTTTACATCAGTCATTTATCAAACCTGGTTATATATAAAATAAATCAACAGAAAAACTGGAATCAAAGCACAAAAATGAAGTAAATGTTTTTCAGAAATATAGAATAAATGACTACAATTATATTAAACTGCTAAGAGCATCTGTGCAGGAACAGGTGTATTTCTGCACCTGCTTATGATGCAGTCGCATCATATATAGAGATGCATTCACACAGGAGCTGTCAATCTGTGGATAAACATATTAACAGCTAATCCCGCAGCTCATACTGACCCTTAAAGTGATCGTGCAGCTTTTGAAATCCTGTTTGCCTTGTTAAGTGTTGAACGCAGTCCAGGAAGCTTAAACGTGTTTGTGTGGAGCCACCTTTATGATCACCACTAGGTGGCAGTAGATACTTATACTGGTGAGTAAACCACAGTCAACCACAGTCAGATGTGCAAAAAAAAGTGTTTACAAATGTAAATGATATTTAGAAACAGGAAATACCTTTCCAAGGATTGTGTTGTTATTATGTTGAGCAGAACAACAAAGGTGTAAATAAACACCTGCTTGTGTTTATGTCACCTCTGTGAACGAAAGTAAACTTTAAATTCCAGGGAATAAAGTAACTCATCTAACTAATCTTAGTGACATTTAAAATCTAAATGTCATTAGTATTTTTTACTTGCAAAGAAAAAACCTCTAAACCTTTTATTCTGCAGGCTAGTGCAACCTGAAGAACCGTATTTTAATCATTTTATTTAATATTAGAAAGCTAAATCAGCGCTCCAAATGCAATATATGCACATCTATTAAACTGGTTAGAGGGTGCATTTGTTTTGTGAAAGGCAGCTTTTTGTTGTATTCTGTGAATACATGCAAAAAGCACTTGCTGCCTGCCAATGCAGCACTTGGCCTCAGAGTGAATCTTTTTTTCTGGAACTATATGAGGGGTAATTAGTGTCCTGCTGAACAAAACTGTTGATACAGCCATTTGCAACTAATTTTAACAGCTGTGAAGTAAAATTATAGCTTTTATGAGTAAATGTGGTTTCCTCTCATCAAGAGACCCTTTTAAATATACATTTAATAATGAATCTGACATGCTTATCAGGTGTATTTGGGATACTATTAAAGATATCGGTGTAAAACAATAGCTACATTTCTCAGATTCTTCTCCATAGTCACATTTACATGGGAGTTTTAAATTCCTCTTTAATTCTTAATAAAAGTGATTCACTTTTTTCAGCAGCTGAGGACAAGGATGTTTAAGTACATTCACATGAGTCTGCAAAGTAGTGTTTGTGCACTTCTTGAGACACAGAAATAGAGAATCAAAAACAGAGGAAGAAGACTGTGCAGGACATATGTGGCACACTGGCTGTGTCTCAATTCAAAGACTGCACACTTTGAAGTGTGGATTTGTAGACCGCATACGTCATACAGGCGATCCAAGTGCTGTCCCAGTTCAAAGTGTGCTTCAGGTCCACACTTCAAATGTGCGCTTCGTTTGGGGCTGAATTAGCTTAAAACAAGTGTACATGCTATGCATCCTTCATGGTCTCCAATCACCCAGAATTCATTGCGTGCCAAATGGAAATGAATAATCAGCAATTAACTACCTGCGAGGACATTTTTCAAATGATATATATATATATATATATATATATATAGACACATATTTGTCCCAGCAGACAAACGGGGACAGCAGTGTGTCCCATAAACACAAATTAATTTCATTACATGCATCAGATGAGGATTATTGGTCACAAGGAGAGATCTTCTTGGCCGCCTCCTCCATTTGTTTGAATAATAAACAATAAACATTGCAATATCTGGCTTTATTTTCTGTCCTGTAAATTATTTTTGTCGTGTTTTTTGTGGATGAATATAATCGCTATATGGATAATACACACAGCATTAAACGTTGCTAGGCAACAGAGGACTGGAGCACTATGGGTAATTCTCCTATAGTCGTAGCGTCTTATTTCAGATGGAAGGCCTCTTTGGCAGACTATAAAAGACACTTCGTGGACTATGTAGTCTGCATACTTATAAGTATGCAGTCTCTGAATGGAGACAGAGCCTAGGACAAGCTAACAAGCAAAAAAAAAAAACAACCAGAATGAAGGTTTAAAGTTCTCCAAATCCAGTCCTTGAGCGCCGGAGTCCTGCAGGTATTCCATGCTCCCCTGCAGCAACACACCTGATTTAAATGAATGGGTCATTAACAGAGACAAAGAGATCCCTTTAATCAGAATCAGGTGTGTTTCGGTCTGATACCTGCAGGGCATCCACATGATAGAACAATGAATTAGTTTAGCCTATATATAGGCCTAGGAATAAACCAGTCTCTTTAAAATTAGGTTAAATAGCAAATTATTAATTTTCATTTTATAATTGTCATTTTTAATCTATTTAAAATTGATTTACCTTTTATTCTGAATTAAAACTTATATAAACACGTTAGAGATGATCATTCTCATTTTATCTGATATAAATGGCATAATGATGTTGAAACATAATACTTTGTATTGTGACTTTTGGAAACCACACTGTTTTGTTGTTGCTTAACTTGTATCTGTCCTGGCTGCAGGACAGATTTGCTTCCTCTTTGAGAAACAAAGCAGGCGCTCCTCACCCTCCCTGTGCGCACGAACCACCCTCCATACTCGCGGAGCAGCGTGGTGGGCACAACAAGCACGGTGGTCGGTGCGCGCAGTCCCGCCGCGCGCTGCAGTCCCTCCCTGGTACAGAACACCCATCACCGACCTGCCCGAACCCACACGGACGGACAGATGATGTCGTCTTTCGCTTTCCACATTGTACTGACCTGAGCGCGTGACGCCTCGGATTCGCGGAAACAAACGCATTCAGACACGCACGTCCAGAGGACTCGCACCGGTCTTTGCAGACCTGCAGCTCCGCGTCGGACAGTCCCAGCCAAACCACACCATGGCGGAGAGAAGCGGCCGGCTGAGTTTCCCCGGGAGCGGGGCTCTCAACAGACCTGTGCCCATGAACCTGTTCGCAACGTGGGAGATAGACGGATCCTCCCCGAACTGCATCCCGAGGTAAGACGCTACAAGCCCGGCGTCTGCTTGTCCTTTTAAACTTTAAAGCCGCTGTTATTGATCAGATTGCTAACGTCACACTGGCTAGCTGTGCCATGGTGCCAAGTAGATGCCCGCGCAGGCCCTGAGAGTGGATTCTCCAGGTGTCTGCAGTATTGTTTTGACGCAAAGACAAAAAGGTGTGCAAACCGCTGTGGGACTGCGTGTCGGCAAGCTGCTCCGAGCTCGTTAAGCATCCCTGCAGCACAGAGAGGTGTGAATTGTGCAGATTTGCGCCTAATCACCAGTCAGCTGCAGGGTAGGCCGGTCCGTGCGCCAGATCAGGCTGCGCCAGATAGACTGGAAGGTTGTGCTTTGAGCCTCCAGTAAGAAAAGCAGCTCTACTGCTCAGGTTAATTTATAATGGTTTTATTCTTGGAAGCATTACATACAGGATGAGTTCAGACACTGAGAGGATTTCCAGTAAAACAGGAGGGTAAAAAACTGTTGCCATGGCACCGAACCCCAGATATAAGAAAATAAGGAATATCAGGCATTGTGTATGACTAAGTGTTTTAACATTTATTTAACACTTAAAAATGTGATGATCAGCTGGCATTTATGATGTAGATAGTTGGCAAAGTGATGCTGGAAAGCTTGTCAAGTCAAGCAAAATTGACGTAATTGATCCAGTGAATTCCACTTATTCCTCAGAGGAGATCCGTGCAGCTCCTGAGCAGACAGGAAGTTCCAAGCTGTGGTGAAAAACATGAACATCTGCACATCTGTTCTTTGAAATCTCAAACTCAGGACATTTACCTCCTGACTGAGATCCATGCTGAACTTCTGCCCAGCGTAGCTTTAAAAACTAAAGTGAGCACATCTCATGCTGGTGTTTAATAAATCCAGATCATAATGATAAATAACACAGATGTAGTTTGCTTTGAGCCTTTAAGACACTGACTTGTTTTCTTCTCCCTGAATGGATTTCTTTGGATTTTGTTATACTTCTCATCCTATTTTACCATTTTATTGAGAAAAATAACATGGCAGCAGATTTATTGGGATTTGAACCAGTCAGCATCAGCAGCTCCTGTCCACAAAAGCAACCGTTTAACTGAACCGCCACAAATATTTAATCCAGTCTTTGTTTTTCTTTAAACAAGTTGCTTTCAATCTACAGTTACACTACGTCCTAAAAATCCCTGAACCTAAAAGTGCACGTTAAACCCTGATGGATGGATTATTGTGCAGCTGATTAAGGAATAACACAACTTTAAATAACCTTGCACTTACTTATGATGTGCATATAACCGCAATCCCTTTCCAGCCATTAAATCTGAGCCAAAACCTCATTAGAAGAGGTCAGACTCCCATCCTCATGTCAGACTTCAGTCAGCTGCTGGGAGAGGGAGAGAAGGAGGGGAGGGAGGGGTGGATAAAAAGCTTTAATTAACATTAAAATGTGTGTGTGGGTGTACATGTTGTTTTATATTTTCAAACTGATGAATGTCTCTCCTTACCCTCTCTCTATCCTCTTAAGTTAATACCTTCAATGGACGGTACATTGCACGGCTTTTAGCTGAAATAAGACTAATTCATTTCCAGGAAAAGCACAGTTGTGATATCACTCAACCCAGCAGAGACGTAGATAAATGGTGGCTGTAACTACAATCCTTGCTGACCCCCGCTGCTGCAGCAGCTCGAGGCGGTCGTCATGGAGCGCTGCCTCACTGCAGGCATCTTCTTTATACCGTGTGTTAGTTCAGTCTGATGCTTCACACACTTCTTTGATGGTTTTAAGAGTAATTTGTGCAGCTCGTTTATTGATCGCTGTCTGTCAGAGTTTAGGCAGGAGCAAGTCAGCTTTGACGGGTCACACGTCAGCTGTCTAACTTGTCAGCCTCATGAGGTGGGACAAACTGAACGGAGGCTGATTTTTTTCCAGGAAAGTTAGTTTATTTTCTACCCAAACAGAACCGGATTTCTTCTCTTTATGTTGAATTCAAGCTACCGCAACAGATCCCAGGCAGACTTACCATGTGCAGTTTCTATACTTTTTTAATTCAGATTGTTCATCAAATGTTAAAGTGAAGAGCTTGTAGTGCATCACTTCCATGAACAAAAGGTCCTTTTGATGGGGTCTGTCCTGGAAGAAAGACGCCATTTAAGCTAATTAAGGAAACAATTTCTGGTCTTGATACTTCTGGAACTGATTATGCAGCTTTTGCACAAAGTCATCAGTAAGTTATTCCACCCCTACTGGAGGTGGTAAGCAGCTAAACATGATGGACAACTGTGTGCAAATCCTAAACAAACTAGTGAACTAATGGTGTGTTCAGTCAGAGGCTTCTTCAGGTCTGCTGTGATATGGGCTGTTACAAGAGCACACCGCCATGCTGTACAAGCGTAACTCAGTTGTGTCATGAGGCAGTATTTTATTCTATGGTCATTTGGCAGTACCAGTCAAAGGTTTAAACACATTTAAAATGACAAAAAGCTCAAATATACAACTGATACAATTTAAAATTTTACATAGAAGTCATTAC
>JBAMIG010000021.1:17529017-17542961 GCA_037177335.1 Kiunga ballochi
CAGTATGTCTGTGTGAAATTATGAAGCATTTTCACAAAGTTTTTCTTTTTCCAGAGAAGTTTGAACATTTTTAACATGGACATTTTTTTAGTTTCTTTGAATCTTGATTTTAATAGACACAAGTATTTAAAAAGAACAACTAAAATACTTGGGTATAAAAGCAGAATCCATTTCAAGCTTGTTTAAATCACCACTTTGTGCCAAACTCCATTAAGAAAACATCATTGTGATATAAATAAGAACAATAACAATAAAGCTCTCATTGAAAATGGCTAAAATGTTTATCCAGAAGGGAGATTTTCTATATTCTCCAGTGACTAATGCTGTTAAAAGGACAGAAACTACCCGAGGAGAACCTTCATATGGCTCGTTATCACCACGAATAAAGCCTCAGGAGGAACCATCGGGACAGTCAAGAACTAAAACTGAACACATTTATTATTTCAGATGGGTAGAAAGAAGGTGAATCAGACAATAACTGCAAACTGCTGAACAATTGAGAAATTGCAACAGTTTGTATTTATCACTCCCACATGTTTAACCCTCTTCAGACAGACCTGCCGACAGGATGTGACATGCACATTTCATAATCACAGCGTTCGAACCATTTAGCATCTTTTAATGGTTAAAAAAAACCACACAAAAGCGTAAAAATGGACCATTTCACCTCACAGTAGTCATTACGGTAGAATAACTCCCGCACTGCGACCGTCCAATCACAGGCAAGATTCAGAGAGTCGTCACAGCTTGTATTGGGAGCGCCAGTACCGTAATTCCTGAAGTATTTGCGCAAAGGAAAAATTTGGTCGGTGGTCATAAGAGGGTTAAAGGTGTAACTACAAAGAAAGGAGATGTTGATTGAGAGAAAACATACATATTTCTGTCTTGTTTTATTTTTAACATGTTGCTGGCATTGAATTTATTAATATTTTCCTACTTTACTGAACAAGGGGTTTGTGTTCTGTACAGTAAAGTAAGCTGCAGTAGCCCAACTGAGTGCTGGTTGTAGCATCGTATTAACCAATCCTCAAAGTACTTCAGTCATTCGGGTTTACCATTAAAACCATACTCAATCTGTCTAAATGTTAAAGCTAAATAACATTTCTTCTGCTCAGGTTTATCTAAACTTTGAAGTTCAACCAAAAAATTGTTAGTTTTCAGGAAAATATGCTGGTAAAGTGGCAGGGGACCAGAAATGATCAGCTTGATCCTTTATTTTCTTCCTCCAGTGTCTCGTTCATCTGCTTTCCATGCTTCCAGCCATTCATGTCTGTCTGTTAGTTCTCTGGTTACATGTTGGACAACATGTAAAATCAGGACATTCTTCTTTTTTTCATTTAGTTAAACTGCATTATCTAAAATTAATATGTATGAGTAGCATGTTTGGTAGTATAACTAACATCATTATTAAATATGTTTCATGGTATCTGTTAGTCACAAGCCATACGTACCACTGTCTCATGAAGCAGAGACTACATATGTTTGTTTATGTCCTGAGGGGACCGTTCTTCATATTAAATTAATGCAGAACGTGTTATTTATCAGCAAGGGGCAATTCAGTTTGCAGACATGGGTCGCAGCAAAGCACAAGATATGCTCCACACACACACACACATATAGTTTGCACACATAAATGTCAATATTTTACTGCTCAGAATTTAGTCCCGCTTTCTTTTAAGAAATACTAATGCAATGTAAAAAGTGAGATAAAATGCATAATATACAACACAAACGTAGCCATTGTAGGACGTTTTCTCCCCTTTAGCTGGTTTTTATCTGACATGTGCATGACCATAAGTCACCTGCATGTGGAGCCTCTAACTAATAATGTCACACATTAAATCCAGTCTATGGAGGGAACAACAGTATACAACAGAAGCGGTGTGCGCTGTCATAACGCGAGACGGGAATCCATCCCTCACATTTCAGGCAGACATCTGGCTTAGTGTGTCTGGCTGCTCTGAAATCAGCAGAAATCACTGTGTTTGGAAATCCAGCTGTCACCCACAGTAGATTGTCTCCTCTCTATTTCTTGCTCCCTCTCTCTGTAGTCTCTCTGTTTCCTCCCTGGGGGGGCGATGGCAGGTTTCTTCAAGGCAAGAGCAACAACCTCTCACATCATGGAACCATTTGACATGTAGAAACTTAGACTCACAGTGTAGTTGTGCTGCTTCCTGCTATTTTTCTGGATGTTTCCTGGAAAATAGTTCCTACCGTAGATGCTTTTTCGTGTGGCTATGCGCTACGTCTCCCAGGTAGCACATGGAACCAGAGAGGTTTTGGATTTTAGGTTGGTGCTCTTCCTTCTGATCCACTTCTTTTTTCTGACCCTGTATTTAAGTTTCCCTCATGAGCTTGGCCGCCTCTGGAACGCGTGTTTTCGACTGGTTTAGGTTGATCCTCTCTGTTTCCGGTGACTGGACGGCTTTGTTTGATTGAAACCAGTTTGAAATTGACCAGTCACTTGCATGTTTGTATTTCTGCTTGTTCATAATTAAATAGAGGCTTGCATTAAGGATATAAATCTGTTTTTAGTAAAGGTTTTGAACCAGCAGCATGTGCAGCTGGGCTTCACATACATGTATGCCGGGGATGCTAGTTCCAGTCCTCGGGGTGAGGGTGGGGGTCGCCATCCTGCTTCAACACACGTGACTTAAATTAATGTGTCATTAACACAACAAGCTGTTAAGGAGATCCTTTTTATTTTAATTAGGTGTGTTAGAGCAGGAAAGCATCTCAGTCCTGCAGGACCACCACCCTCGAGGACGGACCCCGGTCTATACAATGCTGCATTTCCAGCTGTGATACTCTGGAAATCCACACAAACTAAAGTTAATAAGAAATACTAATACTAGATCTCATGGTTAGTTACTGCTGATGCTATTTCCTCTTATGATCTTTTAATTATCAAATTTTCAAAATGCTTGCAGCTATTAAGTGCTTTAGATTAGTTGAAATGATTGTAGAGTGATTTTGATTAGCCTCTTCTTCTTTATTAAATGCTTTTTTTGCTTTCCTCTTTGTGACCCGCTCTCTCTTTGGGCTCTGCTGTCTCTCCTCAGTCCTGATGAGGATTCATGTCAGAAGTTCATCCCATTCATTGGGGTAAGTAGGACTACACCACCCTGACTTTGTCTCATTTTTACTGATCTCTGTAATTATTTTAAGGTGAACCTGCTTTTCTCTCTCCGTGCTCATGCAGATGGTGAAGGTTGGCATTGTGGAGCAAACATCTGCAGCATCAGGTGAGGATTTAAGAAAGCAGTGCCAGTTTGTGTTCAAGCTGCTCCCTGAATCCAGACGTCCTGAGAGATTTTTCACTTTTGGCTTAGTTTTCACATTGCAGATTACATGAGGGGTATTTTAGGCTGCTTTCTTGACTAAATTAACTAAAGAAAAACACATTAAACATAGCTTTTAACCCAAAACTATAACCATTTAATAAACATGTGATCTTCCCATTCTAACCAGTCTGCCAGTGAGAGCTGAAAAAGATCACTTTAGGATTTTTACCAGTTGTCAAAATTAAACCATTTTACTTATTTTTTATTATTTATTTAGTTTTATTTAACATTTAAACAACACTGCTAGTATCAAATTAAATTTTTGTATGTAGATGCCTTGTCACAGCGTTGAACCACCACAAACTTCTTGTCCAGCTTCTTCATCGGGATTCTGATAGTTTTGCACGCATTCATTTAGAGCAGCAGTGTCCAAGTTTGGTCACTGAGCTGCAGCATCCTGCAGCTGTTAGATGCATGCCGTCTCCAGCTCACCTGCTGCAATCCTCTGCAGAGCATGAGGAAATTCATTCATCTGATGCAGGTGTGACGGGAGCGTTGCAGGATGGTAGGCCTCGTGGACTGGACCTGGGCACAGCTGATGTAGAGGATGCTGCAGGATGATCTAGTCTGTTAAATTACACTATTAATGCACAATAGCTTTAATGCACTCGCACATGATGGAGTAAAATCAAGTAGAATTTTATCTTCATTTACTTCCTGTTTATCTGTTTAAAGCGTTCTCTAATGCAGTGTTTCCCAACCTTTCTTGACCTTTGTACCCCCTGAGCTATTTTTGTACACCACAAGTACACCTTTAGTTAAATGTGATGATTCTCCACAAGAAAATGTATAACATACTTAGCTTTCATCATTACAGTCTGACCTGATGTAATTCCACCAACCTTTGTCCATAAGTCTGTTTTACCAATACTTCCTATATATTCTATATATTTATTATTTATGTGTGGTGCTCTGGTGTTGCTCTCGCCCGTTGACTGCTGGGATAGGCTCCAGCCCCCCCGTGACCCCGTTAGGGACAAAGCGGTAGATAATGGATGGATAATGGCTCTGGTGTCGTGGTAAATTGGCCCGTTTCATTAAACTATTTGCCAGGACTTCCCTGAAAAGCAGCACAGAGGTTGTGGTGAATCTATAAGTAAATCCATATAAAATAGTGTTCATTATACTGCCTAGGTTTAGGTTTGGCCTCTTTCTTGTGTTTCTTGATTTCTGCTGAACCTTTTCCTGCAGCAATGAGACATTTCGGCATCTATCCATCATTGTCTGACGCTGCTTTGGCGGATTCTAACCTCATGAATGTTGTCTCTACGCCCATGTCATTCCTCTCACCTACTCTCTCAGTATCAGACTATCCTGCAGGTACATTGTAACCTGTTGCTTAAGTCTTTGAGTTGTTGGTGAGGTTTTTTTCTCTTATGCTCCATAAAAGCTGGGTTTATCATTCATTTGGATACTTATTGAGAATAAAACATTTTTTAAAACATGGACACAGCAAATGCTGTGCCATGACTGATAATATTCCTCATCATATGGAATATGAAATATAAAATGTTTCCACGTACCCCTTGCAATGTACTCGCGTACCACTAGGGGTACGAGTACCCCTGGTTGGGAATCACTGCTCTAATGCGATGGTGATTAATGACGATGTCTAAACCCTTTTTTGGTGAAAAGATGTCGTTCTGAATACTTTTTATGAGTTTTGTACGTATTCAGAGAAAGCATGCGACGATACTTTCTCTTCCTCAGGAGACTCTGATGATGCAGCGCCTCTGGGCTCGTCACTGCTTTCCTCTACGCCTCCACAAGTTTCCCCTGCTCTCAAAGAAGCCTCACCAACACCACCCTCCTCTCCCTCCGTCAACACCAGCTTTTGTGCTTACAGGTAAAACAGAAACTCCACTGGAAGATGTTTTTTTTAATCTTATTTATTTATTCTTACCTAAAGGTAAACGTTTGATGAAGAACATCTGTGAAACAAACATTTTATTCCTGCTAAACGTTTTTTTTTCTATCATCTCAAGCTGGATTTATTCTTTTGCTATGTTTTTCTCCTGAACGAGGCGGACCAGTGGAATAACTGTGTTTCGATGTCTGCAGTTCCAGTGGTCAGGCGGAGCTGATGGGTCTTCAGGTGGATTACTGGGTGGCTCCAACGGAGAGGAAGAAAGATGTGGAGAAGCGGGACTCCTCCTCCAAAAACACTCTGAAGTGCAATTTTCGCTCGCTGCAGGTCAGCAGGCTCCCACTGGGGGGTGCTGAGCCAAACCCCCAACCCTCCATGTCCATGACTGTGGTGACCAAGGAGAAGAATAAGAAGGGTATGGAGTGTTTTCTGTTATTCAGAGACTCTGATTAATGTCAACTCTTATTGTTGCATTCAGAAAAAATATATTTCAGCTCAGCATGAATGGATAAAATCTCTTTAACCTTAAACATTTCACTGAAGAAAGGTCACACATTAATCTACAGTTAGCAGGAATATGATCCGTCCTTCAGTGACTCACAATTTGCAATCTTTGTTCCGGTCTGTCAGTCATGTTTCTGCCGAAAAAGAGCAAAGACAAGGAAGTTGAGTCGAAGAGTCAAGTGATTGAGAGCATCAGTCGTCTAATCTGCACTGCCAAGCACCAGCAGACCATGCTCAGAGGTAAATTACCACCGAGACCACCCGTCCCACCCTGTTACTCCTCCTCTGACATGCTCAGAGGGAGGAGAGGATCACGTAGTTTAAACCTGGCTATTTGGATTTCCAGCTTATATGATTTACTAGTATGGTGATCATTTGCTTATATGATTTGAGTAATTGAGTAAAAACAGAGCAGCAAAGACATAATTTACTGAAGCAAAAAGGGAACCAATATCTAAATAATAGTTCATATGAAGCTGTGAACACTGGAAAAAAAAAAGGGGTAGAAACGGGTCTGCTTGGTTGCCTGGTGTTTATGGGTTGTTGCTATGGGAACACGGGATGCTGCATAGCGGTAAAAAACATTTTAAAGACTTTCTGCCTGCAGCAAATTTCAAATTAGATGCTAATATCCAGGAAACAAAAACTTTATGCAACTGTTCGCTTGTTCTGATCCTTCGTGAAGCGTAGCGCATTGTTTATTTGACAAAATCTGTGTGATTCTTTTCTCCACAGTGCTGATCGATGGTGTTGAGTGGAACGATGTCAAGTTTTTCCAGCTGGCAGCTCAGTGGTCCTCACATGTCAAACACTTCCCCATTGGGATTTTTGGACACACGAAAGGCCCTTACTAGCAGCACCTATAAAAGACTGAACCATGGACGACGCGCCCCTTCCTTCTCCCTTGTGCCAACAGCTTTTAACCACCCTCTTTTCTCGCCATCTTTTATTCTGTTCTGCTCTTAACTCAAATTATTTCCCTCCATTGTTGTGTTTGTTTGATTATTTAATCTTTTGTGTGTTTTTTTTTGTTTTATTTTAATTTTCTATTTATGTAAAGCTTTCCCAGGACAAAGCTGTCAGAGGAATATTTCTTTACTCTGCTCTTTTTAAAATAAAAAAAAAAAAATCCTGCTGATGTTTTTATAGAAACAAATTAAATAAATACCAGTAATTATAAATGTCCTCTCACCTTTAACAGGCTAAATGAGTGCCCAGGTCTCTCTCTGCTGTGATGTTACCATTTATTCCAATAAGGTTGGTTTTAAGCATCAGTAAATCAAGGTGTTTAAAGAAAACAAAAACAGCTTATTAATGTGGTCATATTTTAAAACATGGTCGAGAAACTTTAATTTTACAACTTCATATTTTCTTTTTTCCTCACTTCACCCAAAAGGAATGACAACAAACAACCTCAGTAGAATAATCTGTTTTTTATTGTTTAAGTCAATTCTAGATTAACCTTACATTATTAAATACCCTGTATTTTCTCTTTTAGTACAATTGATTTAACATTTAAAATTGGATGTATATTTACTGAAACAAATACCAGTTTCTCTTCAAGAATTAGTGCTGAAAAGTGAACTGCATGCTCTGGTTTCTTTCAAATGAGGGGGTTTCATGGATGGGTTTGTTGCCCACAAACATTACCAGATAAGTGCATATCTATGAGGCTTAAATGCAGTTAGCGGTCATGGTGATGTTATTAATTAACTCAGTAACATACGTTATAGACGGCAGGTTTAGCTACAGTGTCTGAAAGGCTAAGATTAGCTTTGACTGGGTTCAGTAAAAATGTTCAGAAGTTATTTTTCACCTTGCCACATCTGAAAGAAGTCCAACACACAAACAGATTATTTACACATTTCAGCCTAATAACTTAGAATTATTGACTGTGACTATAAAAAGTACAATACAACTTTGGGCCACGGTGACATATTTCGTGCTACAAATGGTGCAGTTCAAGCTAACAATGCTGTCAGTTCCCGCCATTATCCCAATGAAGCTAGTTGTTTCTAAGTGCATAACGGAAAGTCTGATTCACATGGCATCAAGAGGTGATTTTCAAAAAAGAAAATCTGCATCCAGGTGGATTTCATACATGCCTGTGTAGAGAAAAGTGTTGTGATGTGGTATCAGTATACCTTCTAAGAAACTGAGCCCTGCAGGATTTTTGACTTGTCGTGGCTCATTATGCATTTATAAATTACAATTAGTTTTCTTCTGCTTTTGGTAAAGGCCTGAAATCCTCTCTTTTGGGTATTTTAGTTTTGAACAATTATAATTATTTTTCCCCTTCCTTGTTGCACACACATCTCTAATAATAAGCAAATATGCTACACTTAGCAAGGTACTTTAGCGCAACATGAAGACTGATGTAAAGATGGTAAACCAGGCAAAAGCTCACTGGGTTCTCTTTGAAAGTTACAAAATTTTACCAACACCTCTGGTATTTATTCATTAAACACCATTTCATTTATTTGACTACAAAAAAGCCAAGCTATATATCTGCTTCTACAAGCATTGCTTAAAAATGGTTTTACAGGAAAGTGAGAGGCGATCATTTCTTTAAAACCACCTTATGTTAGTTTTTACACTCTTTCTAGACTGAACCGATTACAACAAATGACATCTTTTTGTTCTGCATAGAGATTCATCAGCTATTTTCACAAGTTAAATTTTAAGCTAGTAGTAGCAAACCATCCTGGTGACAAGCAGCTAGCCTGGCTCCATGAGGCCCTTTGGGCATGTCTCAGATAACATTAATTAAATCTGAAAGTAATACAATCAAAAGTGGTATTGATCCTTTCATCTAACATAACAAGAATTAGGTTTACCCCTCTAAAATATTGCCCTTTTTAAGGTTATGATTTCTGAGCACTGTTTTGTTTATGCAATAATTATGGAAGCGCGTGTCTATACTGTGATAAACATATAAATGTAAATAATTTCTGTTAACATGATGAGAAAAGTTTGATTTAGAATGTTGTCATATCTTACTATGGTTTTATTTTGACCTTGTAAATAATATGTGGAGTGTTTGCCATTGACTGTGTGGATGGAGTGTCAGTGGGTTTCTGAAAAGCTAAAGTGATGCTTATTTGCCGGATCCCACCGTCACCATCTTGGTAGCGTCATGGTCTTTGTTCCTCTCAAAAACAATTGTGAGGCTAGATGATATCTGTCTAACTCCAGACTGCCTGTAGCTAAGTGCTCATTCGGATCTAATTGGAGCAAACAGGCTAACAGAAGTAGAGCT
Source organism: Kiunga ballochi (assembly GCA_037177335.1). Classification (NCBI taxonomy): domain Eukaryota; kingdom Metazoa; phylum Chordata; class Actinopteri; order Atheriniformes; family Pseudomugilidae; genus Kiunga; species Kiunga ballochi. The sequence goes on from JBAMIG010000021.1 coordinate 17,537,992, forward strand.
AAGCTACAAAGCTAAAGCTAGCTAAAGTTATCCAGCTAAAATCTGCCGTGCTTCACTTTCCCTCGGACATGTCTATCAAAATGATATATATCACAATATTATTGTGGATCAATTCTTTATTGACATTGGGTATGTCCTTTTTAGAGTTTATTTTCTGAAAAATGGTTTGGGATTAAGGGTTAAAGACAATTGAAAGGTCTCAGCCTATTGAGAAACCTGCAGATGACCACGTTTGGGTCATGTCCCGTTATGTAGATATGACTAAGTGGAAGAATTTGTTGAGGAAAATTGTATGACTAAAATGAACTAGAACGTAAAGAACATTAGCTGCTAACTTTAAAACCGCATGTCATTATTTTACTATATCGCAGGAATGGAAATGAGCTTCCATAATCAAGGAATTGCTTTCTTGTTGTTTATCTTTCTTTCAGAAACAAATCATGTTTGAGCCTCAACCTTGTCCTCAATCTAAAAGCAAATATTTTGTTTGTTTTTTTCTGCCAGAAGAAATACTCTTAGCTCACTCCTTACTTGTGTGCAATTCTAGACAACTTTATAATGTAGAGGTGAATGTATTGAAGATACCTTAATGTAAAGCACTTTGAAACGTTTGTCCATTAGATTGGTGTGATGCACTTGGCCCTGTGAACCTGCAGATATAACTGGCTGTTTGCCGTTATATTATCTGAGCTGAACGACAGCACAAACAGTGTTTATATCCAAAGTTGAACTAATTAGCTGTATCTCCTCATTGGACTGTTTTAGATTGTAGTTCAATCTTCAGTGAGATGAACTTTGAATGTCTGTGCAGTGTATGTCAGTGGTTTTGCTTCATTTTTAGCTGACTGGTTAGCGAAAAACACAAAAGTGAAGAAACCGTTTGATCATTTTGCCAGGTTTTTTTTATTATTTTATTTTATAAGTGCCTAAATTGCTTAATATTGACAAATCAATGTAAGTGAATATACCTGGCTACAATGGTGCTGATTCTGGGCTGATAAAAACAAAATATCCCAGAATTGCGTGTTGATTTGTGCAACACAAATGCATGCAGTCTTGTCTGTTCAGGTGACGGAATAAAAATTCCTGTCTGGCCAGTTTGCTCTTAGTATGTACAAAAATAATAATAATAATAGAAAAGACTCTACAGCCCATTCATGTTAAAGCATACTTTTGTTGTTTTTCTGTGTAAAAGATGTTTTAGATGTGTTTTTTTTTTCATGTTGTCTCAGAAAAAGCTTCTTTAAACTAAAAGTTCCTTTAAGACTACCACTGTAATCCCCAAAACAGGGAGTAATAAAATTACTATACACTCTAAATTCCACTTTTTTGTGAGTTTCTTTACATTGCGTTCTGTTGTTATTCTGCATCCTGTTAGCAGTAGCTGCTAAATTTAAGGCTTTTGTTGACGCAGTAAATGTATGGCTGGGCTCCTAGTAAGTATTTAAAAGTTTAAAAGTAACCTTTAACTATAGTATATCCATAAAACAACATACATTTCCAATTATTGACACGGTGCGTTTCCACGACCCCTGGATTTGTGCAGAACCTAAATAATGCAATAAAAATATACTAATGGAAAACCCTACATTTAAAGAAAACTCAATTATCACTAAAAACCTTTTTATGCTCTCGACTTTTTTTTTCCAGCTGTTTCTATATAGAAATTTATGGCAAAAGTGTCATAGAAACACTATTTATATTTACGCGTCATGGGATCAGTTAAGATGTTGAAGTATGAAGTAAACAACCAGGAAATCCAAACATTTAGTGAGTTTTGGAAAGGGAACTGAGGGGAGGGCTTTGTAAAGCAGATTTTCCACATTACATAGAAAACCCCAAAATAATGTATGTGGTGAAATCGCGTCATTCAACTCTGCAGATGTTTCCATTCAACTCTGTTAAATGGAAACATCTGCAAATCAAAATAATAGTTTTTCGCTTTTATTTAGCAAAAATTGTAATGAAAAAGCAGCTACTAGGTTTCTCTCCACTGCTCTGCATGTCTTACTCATGACCCTGCTTCAACACACTTAATTCAGAGTCATGATCTTCCTCATCAAATTAATTACAAGGCTGGTAATGACTCTTTAATCTGACTCAGGTGTGTTAAAGTAGAGTTATTTCTAAAAGCAGCAGGACACTGAGGACCAGGATTGAGGAAAAATGCTACAATTGGAAAGTTAGTTGTGAACTTCTTTAACAGGAAGCACCAGCCAGACAAAGCTCTTTCCCACACCACTTCCAGCCAGTTCATCCTCTTCACTGAGACCATGTAAAGCTGACGTAAGAGTGTCAGCGCTTTCATTTTTGTATTTTTATCAGGACTTGGTGTCTGCATGAAAAGAGGCTGAAAATACTGGAAATATTTCCCAAAAATCTGCCTTGGCCAACCTAAGTGATTATTTTAGGTGACTGGATGTTAAAAGATTCTCACATTTGCCAACCAACTGCTGGGAGACGCCGAGATCCAGTAAAATAGCCAACACCACTGCCCAACGGCAAACTCCAACACAAACTGGGTTGCCATAGGTGACTAGTTGTGAACCACCGACATGAGGGACACCCACTGATGTTTAAATTTAGCAGCAAAAAATGACAAAACGGTGTTTACCTCTGGAGAAGCGTTTTTGGATCTCTGCGCCGGTACCAACAGAATGACTTATGTACCATCTTTATTCTGGGATTACACCTTCCAGATTATGCAGATGTGAAAAATGAGTTTCCTTTTATATGATTATGCACCACCTTTCCTAAAAGGTTCACTCACTATGAGTTTTATGAACCAAAAAATGTGTTTACACCATTTTCTGCGGGGAAATATTCTGAAACTTTATTCAATATTTACATCACATCATCCAGAGATTCTTCTTTTACGTGAACTCTCGTGTGTTTCTTAAGATTTGAACTTTATTCCACCATCTTCTCTCCTGCATCTGTGCCTTTAGGTTTATTTTCAAGCTAAATCTTTGTCCACAGTTATCACATCCACATGGTTTCTCTCACATGTGGATTCTGTTCTTTTTGCTAAATCTTTGTCCATGTGTGTGACAGCTGATTGCTTTTTCTCCAGTGATGCAAGATGCACTTTTTGGCACAATTGCAACAGCTGAATGGCCTCTTTCCCGTGTGGACACTTGTCTGATTCTTCAAAGCAGTCTTTTCTGCAAAGCTTTGTCCATGTTCATCACAGCTAAATCACTCATATGGGCTCTCCTGTGTCCCTAATTACAAACAAATTAACTCTTTCCTGTGTGGACTCTGATGGGCTTCTTTAGATGAGCCCTTTGTTTGGATCTCTGCCCACAGTCATCATAAGTGAATGGTTTCTCTCCTGAATGGAGCCACGTGTGCTTTTGAGGAGCTGTATTTTGTGGGAAATTTGCGTCCTCAATCATCACAACAGGACAGTTTCTCCCCTGTATGAACACATATGTTCCTACATTCATCGCAGCTATGTGGTCTCTCACCTGTGTGGCCAGTCTTTAGCGTAGTGTTTTGGTTAAATCTTAGTCCACAACAATCACATCCAAACTGTTTCCTTTTTTTATGGACACTGTGTCCAGTTTTAGGTGTAAACTCAAAGCTTCCTGCCAGTCTGCCTGATTGATTTCAGTCAAAGAGTTTGAAGACTTTCCAGGAGTGTGTGTAATGTTAGCATCCTGACCAGCAATTATAGCATCTTCTGAGAAATTGTCCCGCTACATTTGATTCCTCCCGAAATTTGCTAAAATCAGTTATCTCCGCTGACTCTGTGTTGTAGTTAATGTTTTAACTGGTAAGTTGTAGGAAAACAAATCAGGCAGAGCCATTTAATAAGAGTTACAACACATTAACTTGTGGTCTGTCCATCTATCTCAGGGGTGTTCAAAGTCAGTCCTCCAGGGCCACAATCTTGCAGGTTTTCCTTATATCCTTGGTCTAATAATCCATCATTATGCTGAACTTGATTGGCTTTTGTGTTCATTTACTGGAAGCCAGGTGTGTTGGAACAGTGATACATAAAAAATCTTCAGGACAGCGGCCCTCGAGGACTTTGGACAGCCCTGATCTGTCCATTTTAAAGCAGTTTTCCTCTGCATGCTAGCATGGGAAGGCTACACCTTGTATAGTGTGCCAGAGGTCCTGTATGAGCTTATCTTCACATCTACAACAATAAATATTTTTTTTATTGTTCCCAGGACATAATATTTCCTAAATACTCTAGATTTAATAGATTTTGATCAATCTGTCAGTCATCTCTGTCTGGTGTAAAATGGAAAATGAGCCGATATTTATAAAATATTTAAAAGAAAGTTTATCAAGTCTGATAAGGGGCTCAGGAAGCATCTGCTGACCTACACAGTCTACAGAGATTAAAGTGCAACCAAGCTGATTCAGACCTCACACAAGTAAACTGGACTGTAGTGTAATGTGTGTGTGTGTGTGCGTGTGTGTGATGCATAAAGTAAATTCCATCAATTTGAAAAATGACTTAACATCAAGTAATCGATTCATGTGATCGGGTGGATCAATACTAGTACATGATGCTGCATCAGAGAAATGCAGATATGTTTTTTCCAGTAACTTCACTCAGTATGTTGCTCATACAGCGTACACCTACGGTCTAAATCTAAATGAGCTGCATTACTACAGCTGTTTCCAGGTGCTTAGATCTCTTTGTTGCTGAAAACTCCTCTCCTGTAAAGTGAAACAAGGAGGACAAAATATTGTGAGATAGTAAAACCTTCTGACTGTGATTCACATCTTTGTTGTTATAAGCAGCAAGTGACCAAAATATAAAATTTTTATTCATGATATTTTAAAATAATTGGCTGATTAATCATTTTTTGGAATTTTTTTTCTACCAAATATAAATTTATCCCTATTGAGGGCTGCACGGTGGCGCAGTTGGTGTGGTGTTCTGTGTGGAGTTTGCATGTTCTCCCCATGTTAGCGTGAGTTCTCCCAGTGTTAGCGTGGGTTCTCCC